>CM038141.1:318004503-318209877 GCA_021437245.1 Aegilops speltoides
CCGACAAAGTAAACTAGGCGCTGCACCATCTTCTTTTGCTTCTTCCCAAGAATCGTGCAGATCCATCCTTGCGGAGCTAAAACTTGTCGGGAAGCCCCCGCTTGTCGCCGACTCGCTGTCACGTCACCGCTCATCATCCGCTTCCTCTCTCGCTATTAACGCAGCACTAACCACTTTGATTGGTTGCCGCCAAATATAGCAAAAACTTCTCTTGTGGCTTAGGTGCGACAAGTGTTGGAGTAGAGGATAGGTATCTCTTCAGTGTCCTGCAGCGCAGCCTCCGCTTCGAGTCCATTTCATTGACCCTGCCTTTTCAAGACTTTGAAAATGGCGTATGCCGCCAGCAGACTTAGAGATGAACCTCATCGAGAGCAAGCAACGCAGCCGGCAAGCCTCCGTACATCCTTGACGCGCTTCGGGGCTTCAATCTGCTTGATGGCTTTGATCTTGTCGGGGTTGGCTTCGATCCCCCTCTGGGACACAAAGAACCCGAGAAGCTTGCCGGAGGGAACTCCAAACACGCACTTCTCGGGGTTCAACTTGAGATTGATCTTGCACAGATTTGTGAAGGTCTCGTCCAAATGCTGGATCAAAGTTGCTCTGTCTCTACTCTTGACCACTATGTCATCCATGTATGCCTCTACATTTCTATGCAGTTGTGGCTCAAAATCATGACTGACTACTCTTGCAAATGTTCAACCAGCATTCTTTAGTCCGAAAGGTATCCGTACAAAGCAGTACGTGCCACATGGAGTAATGAATGCGGTTTTCTCTTCATCCTCTTCGCCATGAAGATCTCGATGATATCTCGAGTATGCATCAAGAAACGAAGCAGATCACATCCTCGCCGTGGAGTCGATAATCTAGTCAATGCGCCGCAAGGAAATGGATCCTGGTAAAAGCTTTATTAACATCGGTGAAGTCAATACAAAGCCTCCACTTCCCGCTCGCCTTGCACACGACTCATCGGATTGGCTAACCACGCTGGATGGAGTACTCCCCGACCAGGCCCGCCGCTTCCAACTTCTTGATCTCCTCTCGCAATGAACTCTTGACGCCCATTGCTTGTTTCCTAACTCTACGCTTGACGGGCGGCGTGAGGATAGACGGCAAGGTGGTGCTCAATTACTTCCACGGGAACACCGGGATGTCGATGGTTACCATGCAAACACATCGACATTCGCCTCACAGAAAGCAACGAGCGGCGCTTCCTATTTAGGATCAAGCGTGGCACCGATGGTGAAGGTACCACCGCTGCCGCCCTCCTTGGCGCCACTTTCTTGGTCTCGGTGCAGCTGTTTTTGCCTTCTTGCACTTGCCGGTGGAGCTCGATGGTGCATCCTCGACGGTAGCGCAGCACCAAGAGGTGCGCTTGCCGAGTGGGCATCGAGCTACTCTTGCCGGACTTGGTCTTCTTCTTCCCCGGGAGCTTCAACAAGTGGGTTATGCTCTGCGCAGCTGCCGCTTCCCGTAGATCTTGTCGGTACAGATAAGTGCATCTTTCTTGTCGCCATGGACAGAGATAACACTTATCGGACCAGCATCTTGAGCACATTGTATGCGTAGGAGAGGCTGCCATGAACTTGGCGAAGCCGATTTGCCAAGTATCCCATTGTAGGGCAATGGGAAATCAGCAACGTCAAATGTGACTCTCTGTGTCCTGAAATTCAGCTCGCTGCCAAACGTCACTCGCAGCGTGATCTTCCCCTTCGGCTTGCTCCTTGCCGGGTTGATTCCTTGAAAGGTACCAGTCTCTTCGAGCTCGTTGTCGGGGATCTGGAGCTTCTTAAGCACTGCGGAAGAGATCGGATTCAGGCCGGCCCCACCGTCAACCAACATCTTCGTGACCTTGAGGTTGCGGATGGTTGGCGAAACCAACATCGGCAAGCACCCGACCGCAGTGATGCGATCAGGGTGATCCTCAACGTCGAAGATGATGGGCGTGCTGGACCACTTGAGGGGCTTGTGCGATTCGACGGACGGTTCTGCTGCGCTCACCTCTCGTGCCCACTGTTTGAGTTGGCGGTGCGAGGTGTGCAGAGAAGCACCGCCGTCGATGCACAAAACCTCCGCCGCCTTCTGAAACTCTTGGTCATCAGTCTCATCTTCCTCCATTTCATCATCTTCATCTTCGTCTTCGTCCTTGTCGCGCCACGGGAGGTTTATCTCTTGCCGCGGCTTGGCCTTGCCGCGGCGCGCCTCCCCGGGAAGCTTCTTGCGGATCCTCCGCCACCTCCCCGGCCCTCTCCTTGTCGTGGACGCCATATTCAGCTTTCGTAGCTCGCCATCCGCTCAACTTTCTTGCAGTGCTTGGAGGTCGTGGCCCTTGGTGCGATGGATCTTGCAAGATCGCTTGCCGAGTCCGCCCTACTTGTCGGCGGCTACCACAGCCTCGCCGAGTCACCAGCTTTGGCCTTGTCGAACCGCCTCCGTCGCGGACTGCTCGACAACTAGCACATCTTTAGCCTTTCTCTTGTGTTGTTCCGCCTCGGTTCTTCCTTGCCGGGTGGCATCCTCACCGCCGATCCTTCGCTCTGCGCGGCCTCCGGGATTTTCCTCCTCCTCAAATTGGCACACTTGTTGGCTAGAGCATATAGCTCGCCGACATCTCGATCTTGCACATCGCCATCTCCTCCCTCATCCTGCGGTTACGCATGTTCGATGGAACGCTACCGATAACCGCAGCAGGGTGGACGCTCGATGTTGCGCCGCACTGGTGAATCTCAGATGTACTTGCGCAGGGTTCTCCTCCTTCTCGACGAAAGCAGATGAAGATCGCTCTCGACCATGGGGTTTGTGGTCACCGTGAAGGCGCCGACAAACCGATGGCACAGTCCGCCCATGAAGAGATGGAGTTGTCCGCAAGTGCATGAGCCAAGATCTCGACGTTGGGCTTGAGCACCAGCGGAAGTAGTTGGCGAGATCTTCTCGTCGCCCTTGGCAGCCTACACCGCGATGGTGTAGATGTCGAGGAACTCCGACGGATGTATCCCGCCATCGCATTCTCGCACGCCCGCTTGAAGTTCTGGTATTGGCCATCAACTTGCCGCAGCTCATGGGTGAACGCAGGGCAACTCGCCGCAGACGGCAAGTCGCTGGTTCTTCGGGCGCATGCATATCGACAAGGTCCAGACGCTGGTCGATTGACGCCGCTTTCTTCTCGCTTCGATCTGGCGCGAAAAGCATCTTCGTGTTGTCGTTTTGGAGAACTTGGCGCTGGTCGCGGCGAGCTCATGGGTCCGGCGACGCGTGGAATCAGCGTCGAGGTTGGCCCGGCGAAGTCGGCGATCTTGGCCTTCGGGCGGGAGTGCACGTGGTGGCACCCCAGGCGGTCTTGTTCGTCGGCTTGCGCCGGGCATCTTGCCGGGCTTCGACGCATGCATGGTTGCCGGGCTTGTCGCTGCTGCGCGGCCAATGAGGCTAGAATGGCTGCCCTCCGATCGCCGATCTTGTCTCGGCGCCGAGGGTAATCTAAAGCAGCCGGGCTCGGGCGGCGCTTCTCGAGTCTTGGGTGGCGGTGGTGGCGGCGCGAGGTGCGGATATGCTCAAACTTCTAACAAAGTTAGAAGGAGCAGCGTCTCGCCCGGCGCGATCGCCTCGCACTGCGCCGGCGTCTTTGGGCGTCGTGTTGGCCTTGAACGTCCCGCGACCCACTAGCTTGGCCTTGAACGTCCCGAGACCCATCAGCTTGGCCTTGTTCCAACACGAGCACGGCGCTAGGAGCACCGTGGCGTTGTCGATCCTACACCTCCTGAGAGGGGCGCGGTGGATGTGCGAAGGCTGAACCTTGCGGGGCCTTGTCCTTGGACCTGGTGACGACGTGAGTCCCACCGTCGGTGCCCGCTCCTCCGCCGGCGTCCACCCCACCGCCGGTTGGCTCTGGTGGCGGTAGGATAGTTGCAGACGGAGCGGCCACCTCCGAAGTCTTCTTCTTCGGTGGCATGTCGATGAAAATGTTGATGTAGTGTCACACCCTAGCTAGTTCATGCATTAGAGTGTTGCATCATGTCTATTTTTTTCAACAGAAACTTGAAATGGGATTGCCAGAACTCCCAGCCCCCTCTGAAACAACTAGGGTTTACTAAAAATATTTTCGATGAACCTGAAATGCCCTTCTAAAATGTCCATCATTTTTGTCTTGGTCCAGAAGCCTTGCCAAAAACGGTGCACATTTTCCTAGGTCATCCTAAGGTCATTGAATTAAATCATAGCTATTTGAATTTGGGCATTTTAAATTTATAAAATATTTCAAATGTCCAAATATCTCCAAACTAAATGTTTCATGTTGGAAATATTCCAACAATGGACCAGATTAGTTTGGTGAATTTTAGAACCTTTCGGTATTTTAAATAACTCAACAAAGTTGCAGGATAATAGAAAAGAAAAAAAAAGCAGAAAAGAAAAACTTACTCGCGCCGCTTAGCCGCCCACTGGCCGCCCAGCCCGCCATCACGCCAATGAGCTGCTTGGCTTGCCAGCAGCAGCCAAGGTGCTCGGCGGCACCGCAGCTCGCCACGCAGCTGCTCGCCGCCTCTGCCGCCTCTCGCCGCCCCCCATCGCCTTGGATGAGCTCCACGTCGCGCCCGGACCCCCAGACACCCCTTCCTCTCTTCCGCCTCCCTCGCTTCCCCACGCCATGGCCGACGCCACTGCCGCCGCACCACCGTCGTAGCCGCGCCCTCCGTCGACCCCACGCCGCGCCATCAGGTCTGAGAGCTCCGCCGCCGTCCGCTACTTGAAGCTAGCCGAGCCCCGAAGCGCCGCGTGCCCAACCGCCGCACCAAGCTTCGCCCAAGCGCCACCGCCGAGATCCTTCGCTGTCACCGCCGCAGCTCGTCCCCGACCACGCCGTCGCACCGCTCGCGTCCGCCGTGAGCTTAGCCACCTTCCGTCCCTCTCTCTCGCTCCGGCACCACAAACGACCGCGACGAAGCTCACGTGCACTCGCCGTCGCAGACTGCCGCCGACGTGCTTCCCGCCACACTCCGGCTACCTCACCGTGTCCAACGCGTTCACTACGCGCGTTGGAGCTAACCGAGCACTTCCGCACCTCACCGCACACTCCACCTCGAGTTCACTCACCGAGCTCGGTGGCCGCCAAACTTCGCCCGGGCGCCAACTCCGCCACCCCGAGCCCAACGGACTCCGCCAAGAGTTGCGGTTCGTCCTCACCAGACTCCGGTGGCCTCCGCGCCCCATTTGGTGGCCGAATGGCTAAAACCACTTCGCCGCCCGGGTCGCTCGCCGGCTAAACGCCGTGGGTTTGACCTCGGTTTGACCACGGGTGGGCCAGGTTGACCCCGGGTCTATGACATGTGGGCCCACCCGCTAATTAACCTAGTATTAGTTTTAATTAAATTCTAATTAAACTAACCCCATCGACATCGCTGGGACCCACTGGTCGGTTTGACCGACCAGCCTGTTGACCATCGACGCCATCATGACACAAAGGTCGACGAAGATTTAAATTATCGGAATTATTTTTACACAGAAATTCCGTAAATTGTTTCAAACTTCAAAATTCATATAAAATCAACCATAGCTCCAAATGAGACAAATTATATATGAAAAATGATCAGAAAAATCCAATCTTTCCATCTGTACAGGTTTCATGCATGTTTACAGAAGCTAACCCACTGTTTATCACAGAACAAGTTTAAGCACTTTAAATGATCATATATGAGTTTGAATTTTGAATCTTTGGTTCAAATTGGTTCAAACCCATCTGATCTTAGTTGCATTAGCTCAAAAGCACTCATTTTGCCATGTCTCATCGCATGCATCATATTGTTGCATATTGATTGGTAATGCTTGTGTATCGGTATTCTCTGCGGCAGGTTCTGCCCCTGAGGAGTACCGTGATAACCCCGACGAAGAGCAATACCCGTGCAACGACCCGTCAGGCAAGCAACCAACCATTTGATCATATCGATAAAATCCCATGTTCTTGCTCCTGCTCTCGCATCGTGCATTAAGACAACGCGATTCAAACTGCTGTGTGTCATGCGGTAGTTGAACCCATTTCCTCTCGCATGACTGTCATTGCCACAAGAATTAGATGAAACCCACTAGCATGTGTAGGAGTTGATTGAGCCATGTGATTGTGTTGTTCCTACCTTGCTATGCCTCGCTATGCTTAGAGTCGTGTCGTGTCCGTTCATCGGGTGATGACTAGAGTGAAATGATCGAGTCGGTACGAGAGTAAGGTGTTGAATACGATTTGGTAAAGGTATCGATGAAAGGCCATGTAGGAGTACATGGTGGGTTGTTTCATTGAGGCCGTCCTTAAGCACTGAGATCTGTATGTGTGATTTAAGATTCAGCTACTACCATGCATTGGGCCCAAACCAATGGACCCTCTCGACTTCTTATTCACCCTAGTCTTCGGTCCAGAGTTGCAAGTAGTTTCGTGTTTGTAGCCTCATCGAGGCCGTGGGACAGCGCGACCGTAGGGGTGGGCTGTGATGCGGTAGGTACGTGGCGGGTGTACCGATGCCCGCTTGGTATCTCGGGAACCTTGTTCACATCGCTTGGGGCTGTGAGCGAGACTTCGCCGAACTCCTCATAGATGGAACCCAAATAGGCGATAAACCCGACTAGAGACTTAAGTGTCTAGGTAGGTCGTGGCCAACACCCACGCTGGGCTTCCGCTGAAGGTTGCCGAGTACATGTCGTGTAGACGGCGATAAGTGGTGAGAGCGTATGAAGAAGTACACCGCAGGTTAACATCATCTATTCGAATAGCGCCCCATGTAAAGGACTACTTGGTTGCCTATACGCCTCATAGACAAGTAAATGGATACTACTAAAAGCCTCAAGATAAGCGTGAGTGCCGAGGATGGCTCCTCCGTGGGAAGACGGGTTGGATCCTCGGTGGTGTATTGAAATGATGAGTAGTGGACTCGAAAAGCAAAACTATTTCAAGTTGGTGTCTCAGAGGATAGCTTAGCCATGAGTCAAAGCTGGCTTGCTGCAATAACCCCACCAACCCTTCTTGATAATGTGCATGTATGTAGGGTCTGATGTAAGTCTTGCTTGAGTACCTTTGTACTCATGTTGCTTTAATTTACATTTTTCAAAGATGCCTCAAACCCTCCGACGGGTTCTTCGTGAGACGCTGACATCGATGAGTAGACTAAGGCCTGTGGTGATCCTGCAAGAGAAGGACCATGTAGTATAGCTAGGCTTACCCAAGCCTCTTTTATTTTACTAGTTGTGCAGACTCGGACAAAACACTTCCGCTGTGGCTTGTATGCTTGTATGACTTGTATGTGGGTCATGTGACCCGTACTTGTGTGTATGATATGAATGGCTCTCTCGAGCCTTTAAATAAAGTACTTGTGTCGAGAGTCATGTTGTGATGCCTTGTTGTATTTGCACATATCGAGCATATTGTGTGTATGATTGAAATGCTTGGTATGTGTGGGATCCGACTATCTAGTTGTTTATCTTTAGTAGCCTCTCTTACCGGAAATGTCTCCTAGTGTCTCCACCGAGCCTTGGTAGCTTGCTACTCGCTCCTAACACTTAGGCTGGCCGGCATGTGTCCTTCTTCGCTCTCGTGTCCGTCTCCTTCGGGAAATGTCACGCTTAAGTACCGAGTCCCGTTAGCCCGCTACAGCCCGGCTTATCGGAGTCCTGCTAGCCCAAAGGCTACAGCCCGAACTTACTTGCCGTCGACCGACACGCTCGATGTCGGGTCATGGATGCCTATCCTCGTAAGTCTGTGCCACTTTGGGTTTACGACTAGTCATGTCACCGGCCTCCTTTTCATATGGATGCTAGCGACACTATCATATACGCAGCCAAAAGGCTTAAACGGTCCCGGCCAAGGTAAGGCGACACCGTTGGGATACCGTGCGTGAGGCCGCAAAGTGATATGATGTGTTACTGTGCTAGATCGATGTGACATTGAGTCGGGTCCCGACAAATATAGCATCGAGCCGGACCGCCAGTAGGTTCTCCAAGCCAAACTGGTCGATGTTGAGTCTAGAAATGCTTTAGTTATATGTAGGGGAATTGATTGTGGGATGGTACGTAAGGCTCTTTTTACTTTTTATCTCATAATATTCTGATCTGAGTCACCATTCTTCCATCGGGGTTAAGGATTAGGATCTCTTCTCTCTATTAGGTTCACGTGTTACTACTCAAGAGTACCTTATAGGTTTGATGGTTACAAGCCCTGGTTCAGTTTTACTATCCTGTTATGTTACCATTTGGACCCAGAATCTTGATATGAAATTGTTGAGTGGTTATGCAATTCCTTGTGAAATGTCTCAAACCCTTTTGAGCATTTACAGTCGTTATGCTGTCCAATTCCGTTAGAAATACTAATGTCTTTGCATTGTGGTTGTGCTTCCAGATGGCCACTCGTGATCAAAATCAAGTGGTTCGTCTGACCAGATGCATTGGTGTGACCGGTCATACAACCATGCTAGTTCGGGTTATGATCGAAGCGGATACCGTTGGTACCTCAATACACAGCTTGAAGAGTAGTATCGAGATTTTAATCAAAGTCAGATCTTTGCACCGTCCGGGTGTTTCTCTTATCCTCGTTGCACCGAGGCCCTTCACAGCTCCTATGGGCTTGGTGTTACTATTGATATGGCGGTTCAAGATGCTGCATATTCTATGATGACCATTATACGAGCCAGATCGGGCTGCTCCGCAACACCGACTTCCTAGTATATGCCGAGTTCACTTCGAGCGCTTGGTTATCTTCGAGCCATCTATGCCGATTCCAAATAGAGGACTCCCTAACCCGCACTACCGCCGAAGTTGCTCGAGGACAAGGACCGAGAGAGTCGGGCCTTGAGGATGGAGCTTTTCAATGCCCGTCTTGATCACCGGGCTACCTTGACTCGCTTTGCTTGGCTGCTCAAGCTGGTTATATGGATATGAGAGATTTGTATCCTGTCGTGGCTGATCTGCCGGACATGATGGATCGGCGTGATGTGGGGGCATCACCCCACCTCGTGGTCCTCGCTTGCCACCGTTCAGAGGTCCAAGACCTCACCTTGCCCTTCTTACGGTCCACGGGCTCCTCAGACCGCCTGCTCTTGGACGATCACGTTGAACTCCTGTGTTACGGAGGAGACTTCTATGAGAACTACTACGGAGACGCCTCGAGTTAGTAGTAGTCCCACTAGTATTGTAATAGTTGTATTTCCACCGTCTGCGTGACTCGTGGAATATGACTTAGTGTGTACTAATTCGGAGGTGTAACAAAAATAATGTATAGGAGCTTGGTGTGCCTCCGATGAGATGTAATCTTCCTTTCACCGTAGTAGTACTTTGTTTGGTCTTGTACTAAACCTTGTATGGTGTGTATGACGATGGAATAAAGAAGCGTCAGATTCCGCCATGTCATACGGATGATCATCTTGCATTCCAAGTTATCCATTACATCTTACAACTCTATGTCAGAATCTTGCCATCCTGGACTAAATCCTTGTCTTATTTTCCCTAGGATGGTTAACACCCGCAACAACCCTGCTCCGCCAGAGCAGGCCGTAGGCAGTGGAGTTGGAGAAGCAAACCTGCCTCACCCTCCTTCTTCGGCCGGTTATGCTAGAGGTCGAGAGAAACAAACGGAGACCAACCGCTTGCTTTGAGCGATCGAAATGAACACAGCCCATCATGCCAAGATTGATTGTTTCTCTAGGACTGTTCAACTTACGCACCCCTCGGGAAAGATAGTCAATGTCTTGACCCGAATATCCAAGCGCCAACTATATTCTCTTAATGCCAGTCCATTGCCAGACCTCGAAGACGTTCCGGTAGTCCGTGATTTTCCGGATGTCTTTCCAGAAGAATTGCCAGGTGTTCCACCTGACAGAGATGTGGAATTCGTGATAGATCTCATTCCAGGAACTGTCCCAATTTCTAGAAGACCCTATAAGATGGCACCCCTAGAACTAGCCGAACTTAATAAACAACTCGATGAGGCCTTGCAAAAGGGTTTCATCCGTCCTAGTTCATCTCCTTGGGCTTGCCCCGTCCTCTTCGTCAAGAAGAAGGATGGTACGGATCGGATGGTTGTAGATTATCGACCCATCAACTTGGTCACAATTAAGAACAAGTATCCGCTCCCTAGGATCAACGATCTGTATGATCAGCTCGCAGGATCCTCAGTCTTCTCTAAGATGGATTTGAGGTTAGGCTACCATCAAATCAAAATCCGAAACGGAGACATTCCTAAAACAGCTTTTGTTACTCGTTACGGCCAATACGAGTACACCGTTATGTCCTTCGGTCTAACCAACGCCCCAGCCACTTTCTCCCGGTCAATGAACTCAATCTTCATGGAGTATTTGGATAAATTCGTCGTGGTTTACCTCGATGATATACTCATCTACTCCAAGAACGAGGAAGAACATGCCGAACATCTAAGGCTAGTGTTGATGAAACTTCGAGAGCATCGCCTTTATGCCAAGTTTTCTAAGTGCGAATTTTGGCTGCCAGAAGTGACCTATCTAGGACATGTAATTTCTGGTAAAGGTATTGCTGTCAACCCCGAAGCGAGTTCAAGCCGCCCTTAATTGGACTCCACCGAATCGGTCAAGCAAGTTCGAGTTTCCTTGGCTTAGCGAGCTATTGTCGCCGCTTCGTCGAGAACTTCTCCAAGGTTGCTAAACCTCTAACTGAACTCCTCAAGAAAGATAAAAGTTCGAATGGACTCCACAATGTGAGCACAGCTTCCGTGAACCGAAAAGACGTTTAACTTCGCTCCCGTGCTGGTACCACCAGATTTCTAAGGACTTTGTTATCTATTGCGGCGCCATGCGACAAGGACTAGGCTGTATTCTCATGCAAGATCGACACGTAATTGCTTATGGTTCACGGCAATTACACCCACATGAGGAAAACTATCCTACTCATGATCTAGAGCTTGCAGCTGTAGTCTATGCACTCAAAACCTGGCGACATTACCTTCTTGGTAATCGCTATAAATCTACACCGATCACCAAAGTCTGAAGTATATATTCACCCAACCAGATTTGAATCTCGTGCAAAGACGTTGGGTTGAGTTGATCTCAGATTTCGACTTAGGGATAACTTATACCCCGTGAAAAGCCAACGCCATGGCTGATGCACTAAGTCAGAAATCTTATTGCAACAACCTGATGTTGCAACAAAGTCAACCACTTCTCCACGAGGAATTTCGGAAGCTCAACCTTCACATTGTTCCTCGAGGGTTCCTTTCCACCTTGGTGGCGAAACCTTCTCTTACGGATCAGATCATCAAAGCCCAAAAGGTAGATCCGGGAATTTCCCGCATCAAAAGAAACATCAAGAAAGGAGTTGCGGATTGTTTCTCCATTGATGATCAAGGAGTCGATACTTCGAACCCGCCTAGTGGTTCCTAAGGTGCGAAACCTGCGGCGATTGATCCTTAAGGAAGCTCATGAATCTCCTCTCACCATTCATCCCGTAGCACTAAAATGTATCAGACCTCGCCAGAGGTTCCGTGGACTAGGATGAAGAGAGACATTGCTCAATATGTTGCTAATCGCGACGCTCTGTCGTCGTCAGTAAAAGCAGAGCATCAACGGCCTGCCGCACCCTTCAACCCTTAGCTATTCCTCGAATGGAAATGGGATAAAATCAAGATGGATTTCATCACCGGTTTTCCCAGACCAAGAAAGGGAATAATGCTATCTTTGTCGTTATCGACCGCCTTTCCAAAGTGGCCCATTTCTTACCTGTCATGAGAGTATAACCGCTAGTCACTAGCAGATTTGTACATCTCTCTAATAGTATCTCTTCATGGTGTTCCATTGAAATAAACTCGATCGAGGAAGTCTCTTCACCTCTCGATTTTGGGAAAGTTTCCAAAACGCTATGGGAACCCATCTTTCCTTTAGCACCGCTTTTCACCTCAATCAAGTGGTCAAGTAGAACGTGTCAACCAAATTCTAGAAGACATGCTTCGAGCTTCATATCTCATTCGAATGGATTGGGAGAAATGCCTTCCATTTGCCGAGTTTGCTTATAACAACAGCTATCAATCTAGCTTGGGCAAAGCACCTTTTGAAGTTCTCTATGGACGAAGGTGTCGAACACCTCTTAACTGGTCGAAACCGGGAAAGACAATTCTTTGGCCCGGATATGATTCAGAGGCGTAAGAACAAGTTCGCATCGCTCGTGAAAAGTTGAAAACAGCCCAATCTCGCCAAAAGAGTCAATATGACCGAAAACATAAGGCTATGACTTACGAGGTTGACGAGAAGGCTTACCTTCGGTTACTCCTCCAAGGGAACCCATCGCTTCGTATCAAAGGCAAATTGGCTCCTCGCTACATTGGACCCTTTCGCATTCTTGCCAAACGAGGGAAGTTGCCTACCAATTGAACTACCTCCGATCTCTCAAAAGTCCACGACGCCTTCCACGCCTCCCAACTCAGCGCTGCTTCGGATCCTATCCGTGGAGTGGACCACAAACGCTTGATCTTCAAGATAATCTCACGATCGAGAATACCCGCTCAGATCCTCGATCAAGCCGAGCGCATTTACTCGACGGCATAATATCAAGTTTCTCAAGGTTCAATGGTCGCACCATTCGAGAAGGAAGCTACTTGGAAAGGGAGGATCGTCTTCGACTTGAGTACCCCGCCTCTTTCCGAGGAACCTAAATCTCGGACGAGATTCTTTTGAGTGGGGTGAGTTGTCACACCCTAGCTAGTTCATGCATTAGAGTGTTGCATCATGTCTATTTTTTCAATGTAAACTTGAAATGGGATTGCGTAACTCCCAGCCCCTCTCAAACAACTAGGGTTTACTAAAATATTTTCGATGAACCTGAATGCCCTTCTAAAATGTCCATCATTTTGTCTTGGTCCGTAAGCCTTGCCAAAAGTGATGCACATTTTCCTAGGTCATCCTAAGGTCATTGAATCAAATCATAGCTATTTGAATTTGGGCATTTTAAATTTATAAAATATTTCAAATGTCCAAATATCTCCAAACTAAATGTTTCATGTTGGAAATATTCCAACAATGGACCAGGATTAGTTTGGTGAATTTTAGAACCTTTACGGTATTTTAAATAACTCAACAAAGTTGCAGGATAATAGAAAAGAAAAAAACAGAAGCGAAAACTTACACTCGCGCCGCTTAGCCGCCCACTGGCCGCCCAGCCCGCCACCGCGGCCAGCCGAGCTGCTTGGCTTGCCAGCAGGCAGCCAAGGTGCTCGGCGGCGGCACCGCAGCTCGCCACGCAGCTGCTTTCGCCGCCTGCCGCCTTCGCCGCCCCCATCGCCTTGATGAGCTCCACGTCGCGCCGGACCCCTGCACCCCCTCTCGGCTCCACCGCCTCGCCTCGCTCCCCACGCCATGGCCGACGCCACTGCCGCCGCACCACCGTCCGTAGCTGCCCCCCGCCGACCCCACGCCGCGCCATCAGGTTCAGAGCTCGCCGCCGTCTGCCATTTCGAGCTAGCCGAGCCTCGAAGCGCCAAGCGTGCTCAAGCCGCCGCACTAAGCTTCGCCCAAGCGCCACCGCCGAGATCCCTTCGCCCGTCACCGCCGCAGCTCGCCCCCGACCACGCCGCTCGCACCGTCGCGTCGCTGTGAGCTTAGCTACCTTCCTCCCTCTCTCTTCGCCTCCGTGCACCACAGCCGACCGCACGAAGCTCACGCACTCGCCGTCGCAGACCTCGCCGCCGACGTGCTCCCGCCACACTCCGCTACCCACCGTGTCCAACGCGTTCACTACGCCGCGTTGGAGCTAACCGAGCACTTCCCGCACCTCACCGCACACTCCACCTCGAGTTCACTCTCACCCGAGCTCGGTGGCCGCCAAACTCGCCGCGGCGCCAACTCCGCCACCTCGAGCCCAACGGACTCCGCCAAGAGTTGCGGTTCGTCTCAACTTCACTCCGGTGGCCTCCGCGCCCATTTGGTGGCCGGAATGGCTAAAACCACTTCCGCCGCCGCTGGGCTCGCCCAAGGTTAAACGCCGTGGGTTTGACCCGGTTTGACCATGGTGGGCCCAGTCGACCCTCGGTCTATGACATGTGGGCCCACCACGCTAATTAACCTAGTATTAGTTTTAATTAAATTCTAATTAAACTAACCCCATCGACACGCTGGGACCCACTGGTCGGGCTTGACTGACCAGCCCGTTGACCACCGACGTCATCATGACACAAAGGTCGACGCAGATTTAAATTCTCGGAATTATTTTTACACAGGAAATTCCAGAAATTGTTTCAAACTTCAAAAATTCATATAAAATCAACCATAGCTCCAAATGAGACAAATTATATATGAAAAATGATCAGAAAAATCCAATCTTTCCATCTGTACAGGTTTCATGCATGTTTACAGAAGCTAACCCACTGTTTATCACAGAACAAGTTTAAGCACTTTAAATGATCATATATGAGTTTGAATTTTGAATCTTTGGTTCAAATTGGTTCAAACCCATCTGATCTTAGTTGCATTAGCTCAAAAGCACTCATTTTGCCATGTCTCATCGCATGCATCATATTGTTGCATATTGATTGGTAATGCTTGTGTATCGGTATTCTCTGCGCGGTGTTCTCGCCTCGAGGAGTACCGTGATAACCCCGACGAAGAGCAATACCTGCGTAACGACCTTCGTCAGCAAGCAACCAACCATTTGATCATATCGATAAAATCCCATGTTCTTGCTCCTGCTCTCGTTTATCGCATTAAGACAACGCGATTCAAACTGCTGTGTCTGCTGCGGTAGTTGAACCCATTTCCTCCGCATGACTGTCATTGCCACAAGAATTAGATGAAACCCACTAGCATGTGTAGGAGTTGATTGAGCCATGTGATTGTGTTGTTCCTACCTTGCTATGCCTCGCTATGCTTAGAGTCGTGTCGTCCGGTTCATCGGGTGATGACTAGAGGAAATGATCGAGTCGGTACGAGAGTAAGGTGTTGAATACGATTTGGTAAAGGTATCGATGAAAGGCCATGTAGGAGTACATGGTGGGTTGTTTCATTGAGGCCGCCCTGCTAATCGAGATCTGTATGTGTGATTTAAGATTCAGCTACTACCATGCATTGGGCCCAAACCAATGGACCCTCTCGACTTCTTATTCACCCTAGTCTTCGGTCCAGGAGTTGCAAGTAGTTTCTGGTGTTTGTAGCCTACTAGAGGCCGTGGACAGCGCTGACCGTAGGGGTGGGCTGTGATACGGTAGGTACGTGGCCGGGTGTACCGGATGCCCGTTTGGTATCTCGAGAACCTTGTTCACATCGCTTGGGGCTGTGAGCGAGACTTCGCCGAACTCCTCATAGATGGAACCCAAATAGGCGATAAACCCGACTAGAGACTTAAGTGTCTAGGTAGGTCGTGGCCAACACCCACGCTGGGCTTCCGCTGAAGGTTGCCGAGTACATGTCGTGTAGACGCATTTATAAGTGGTGAGAGCGTGTGTGAAGAAGTACACCCCGCAGGTTAACATCATCTATTCAATAGCGCCGTCATGTAAAGGACTACTTGGTTGCCTATACGGTTCATAGACAAGTAAATGGATACTACTAAAAGCCTCAAGATAAGCGTGAGTGCCGAGGATGGCTCCTCCGTAGGAAGACGAGGTTGGATCCTCGGTGGTGTATTGAAATGATGAGTAATGGACTCGAAAAGCAAAAACTAATTCAAGTTGGTGTCTCGTAGGATAGCTTAGCCATGAGTCAAAGCTGGCTTGCTGCAATAACCCCACCAACCCTTCTTGATAATGTGCATGTATGTAGGGTCTGATGTAAGTCTTGCTGAGTACCTTTGTACTCATGTTGCTTTAATTTACATTTTTCAGAAGATGCCTCAAACCCCTCCGACGGGTTCTTCGTAGACGTTGACATCGACGAGTAGACTAAGGCCCAGGTGGTGATCCTGTGCAAGAGAAGGACCATGTAGTATAGCGGGGCTTACCCAAGCCTCTTTTATTTTATTAGTTGTCTGTACTCAGACAAAACACTTCCGCTGTGGCTTGTATGCTTGTATGACTTGTATGTGGGTCATGTGACCCGTACTTGTGTGTATGATATGAATGGCTCTCTGAGCCTTTAAATAAAGTACTTGTGTCGTAGAGTCATGTTGTGATGCCTTGTTGTATTTGCACATATCGAGCATATTGTGTGTATGATTGAAATGCTTGGTATGTGTGGGATCTGACTATCTAGTTGTTTATCTTTAGTAGCCTCTCTTACGGAAATGTCTCCTAGTGTCTCCACCGAGCCTTGGTAGCTTGCTACCGCTCCTAACACTTAGGCTGGCCGCATGTGTCCTTCTTCGCTTCTCGGTCTGTCCTTCGGGAAATGTCACGCTAAGTACCGAGTCCTGTTAGCCCGCCACAGCCCGGTTTATCGAGTCCTGCTAGCCCAGTGCTACAGCCCGAACTTACTTGCTGTTGACCGACACGCTCGATGTCGGGTCATGGATGCTCGTCCTCGTAAGTCTGTGCCACTTTGGGTTTACGACTAGTCATGTCAGCCGGGCCCTTTTCATATGGATGCTAGCGACACTATCATATCGTGTGCCAAAAGGCTCAAACGGTCCCGGGCCAAGGTAAGGCGACACCCGTTGGGATACCGTGCGTGAGGCCGCAAAGTGATATGATGTGTTACAGGCTAGATCGATGTGACATTGAGTCGGGGTCCTGACATGTAGCGCGCGCAGACGCCGGATCAGATACACGCGACCTCGACGCTCCCCTACCTGGCGCGCCAAAGATGTCGTGGGATTTCTGTGGGAGCACGAACACCTATGGGGCAGGGAGCCCCTTCTTGTCTGGCAAGGGAGTGGGGGGCGCACGCAGAGCAGATCGAGGCGAGCGCACGCGGGGGATTTTACCCAGCTTCGGAGCTCTCCGGAGAGATAAAACTCCTACTGCTGCTTTGTGTTTGTATTTGCTCTTGCTTGAGAGCGTGGGTATGCTGTGGTGCCTAATCTCCGAACCGCGGAACCCCTTCTACGTGCGCATGGGCCTCCCTTTTATAGTCTAAGGGGGTCACCGACAGGTGGCAGCGTAGAAAGAGGGGTAAAAGAGTAAAAACGCGGGTTGGTACAACTACTACCAACAGTGTCCCCTACCTAACTCTGACGGTAGGGGACAAGGGCATTTAATGCCCGTCTGGTCGCCCCAACAGTGTAGGAAACGACCGTTAGAGGCGCCACCGATCGCCACGATGGCCTCCTTGTCAGCTTCGCTTGCCACCTCACACCGCTAGGCTGCACAGCCGCCCGCCACGTGCTCCAGGAGCGGTCCTGCGGCGACACGTTGTCGGGTGAGCTGGAGCGCAGAGTGGTGGCCTTGCCGCGGCAAGCGTCTTGCCGCGGCCGTTGTCTTGTCGCACCAGCGAGCTTGTCGCCCGCCGGGCCTTGCCGGGACGCGCGGGGCGTCGCGGTAAGTTTTATGAAGAGTCTTGGTTGTCCTTCCCAGCAAGCTCCTCTTGCCGGGGTGTTTGTCCTTCCCGGCAAGCTCCTCTTGCCGGGGTCTTGTCCTTCCCGGTAAGCTCTTCTTGCCGGGGCTTTGTCTTCTTAGTTAACACTTTGTTCTTGAATGGCAGAAATGGGGATAGCGGAGGATCTTGGCGGACGCCCGACAAGCCTTGCCGCGGGACGCTGCGACTGCCCGTGCACAAGTTCGGGGTACTAAGGTACCCCAAATTTAGTACACCGACACAAGTGGAGGAATAATTATTTTGCACGTAATAAGGAGGCACTTCCTTGCTTCGGCTATGGACCCAGCTGTCAGCCTCTCCATGTACAGTCCACGTCTGATGGAAGCCGTTCCTTGACCATGTTGACCATGCCGTGCTGAGAGCACCAGGGCGGTGGGCGATGGCGAGGCCTAGGAGGGGACGACGCGGAGCCGGGGAAGACACGGCAGTGGATGCCCACGCGTAGAGGAGTACGAGGGTTCACTGGTTCGCTAGGGTGTGAGGCTGCCATCGCTGCAGAATAACAGGGGGTGTGGGTGAGTAGAGGGATGGCCTGGCCAGCGGTAGGAGTAGTAGGGGGCGGTGAGGCCTCCGCCGCATCACAGCCGGCCACTAGAGGCAGGAGCACGAGGCACGACCGGCGCTGGTTTGGGCGGCTGGAGCAAGAAGACCAGTGGTTGAAGAAGCACTACAGCCGTTGGATGGACATCGTACGGTCACAGGAGCTAGAATCGTGCATATTGACTAAGTTGACAAAGCCCTCCGTCCCCGTCAACTTAGTAGGCCCACAAGTCAGCCTGCCACTATACTAGGTCCCAGCTAACAGGGCGAGTATTCATTTTTGTGTGCGTAATAAGGAGGCACTTCCTTGCGTGCAAAGATATAGCTGGTGGGTCTGAGCTGTCAGCGATGGTAACATTTTTTTTGCGAAATACAGAGGCCCTTTCGGTGGGTCCCTGATGTCAGGTGAAGGAATCATTATTTTGCGCGTAATAAGGAGGCATTTCCTTGCGTGCGGCCATGGACCCAGCTGTCGGCCTCGCCACGTACAGTCCACTTCAGATACATGTCGGTCATTGACCACGTTAACCAGGCTGCGCCGAGAGCACCAGGGCGGTGGACGACGGTGAGGCCTAGGAAGGGAACGACACGGAGGCAGGGAAGACTCGGCAGTTGTTTCCCACGCGGAGGGGAGTACGACTGTACGAGGGTTTACTGGTTCGTCTGCCGTCGCCGGAGAATAACAACAGGTGTGGGTGAGTAGAAGGATGGCTAGGCCAGCGATGGGAGTACGGTGGGGTGGTGAGGCCTGCGCGGCAGCAGAGCCGACCATGGGAGGAGGAGGGAGCAAAATCGCGCGGTGCTTGTTTCAAATGCCGAGCAGAAGAGCAGAGATTGAAGAAGACGACGGCCGCTGGATGGCCATCCAACATCAATTGCTTAGGCCAACCTTTTTAGGAAAGCCTCAAATCTGTGGAAAACAAAGATACAACCCATCTCGCCATTATTTCTAATAATTTACGGCCCATTTGCTAATTCTTAAGGTTTTTTGGAGCCCATTTTCTTTTTGTTAGCGTTACAGCCCATATTGTGACCACGGTTAAAAAATTATACGAATTTTTGCATATTTTGGTGCGGTCTGAACTGTTTTTAATCCCCAAATTTCGACTCACATTCAAACTGATTTTAAAAATAAATGTATATCAGTATAAAATCCAACAAATTCTCCATGCATAAAAATTAATGTAATTTAAAATCTCAAAATGAAAATAAGATATTTGAAACTAATTGCCGATTTGATGTGTTTTAAAAATGTACAGCCCATTTCTCATTACTGATGGGTCATTTTCTCGGCCAGCCAAATGAAAGCTCTCCTCGTCTTGAAAGATTTGCAGCCCAACAGGCCTGACAAATCGACTTACTTGGCAAATCACAAAAAAACTGGGCTGTGACCGTGGACCCAGCTCTCAGCCTCTCCACGTACAGTACTCTTCCGATGGAATGTCGTTGACCACATTGACCACGCCGCTCTGAGAGCACCAAGGCGGTGGATGACGGCGAGGCCTAGGAAGGGGACGACGCGGAGCCAGGGAATACGCGCCAGTGGATGCCCACGCGGAGAGGAGTACGAGGGTTCACTGGTTCGGCTGCGATGTGAGGCTGCCGTCGCCGTAGGGCCTGGCTAGCGGTGGGAGTAGTAGGGGGCGATGAGGCCTCAACGGCAGCACAGCCGGCCACTGGAGGCAGGAGCAAGCGGTCTCCCCGTCGCTGGTTTGGGCGGCTGGTGCAAGAAGAGCAGCGATTGAAGAAGCAGCAGGACCGTTTGATTCAAATCCAACGGTTACTCCTGCTAGAATTGTTTGTTGACTAAGTTGACAAGCCCTGCATACACGTTAACTTAGTAGGCCCACAGGTTAGCCTCCCAACCGGTGTGCCCCAGATGTCAGTGGGAGGAATCATTTTTTTCCGTGTAATAAGGAGGCAGTTGATTGCGTGCGGCTAGGCCAGCGGAGGGAGTAGGCTGGGCCGGGGAAGCCTGCGTGGCATCATAGTGGGCCACAAGATGAGGGAGCAGGCAGTCCCGTTGGCGCTAGTTTAGGCGGCTGGAGCAGGAAGATCAGAGATTGAAGAAGCACGTCGGCCGTTGGATGGACATCCAACAGTCACTGCTGCTAGAATCGTGTGTTCACTAACAAAGCCTTGCGTAAACAAGTCAGCCTCGAAATCTGTGGCGTGTACAACCCATTTGCTATTATTTTTATAATTTTTACTCATTTTCTAATTCATATGGAATTTATTGCAGCCCGTTTTTCATTTTTAGAATTGCTGACCATTTTCTGGTCAGTACTAGGGTCAAAAACTTAACTAAATATGTGGGAAATTTTGAAAATTTGCAATTTTTTTGCTGGGGAACGAAATATTCTTAATCAAAAAATTAATATCCATACTAAAACAAATTTAAAAATAAATTAGTACTATGTCATGTTAAATCCAATGAAATACGTATAAGATATCAGTGAAGAACAAAAACAAAAAAAAGAAACTAATATCCCATTTGCTATAATTTTTTTGGAATTTTCAACCTCTTTTGATATTACTTTTAATGTACATTAACCATACTCTTTGGCCGTGACAGAATGCATCCCTCCTCGTCTTGAAAGATTTGCAGCCCAAGATTGGAGAAAACAAATAGGCCTAGCTTGGGTATTCTTCAAAAAGAAATACTTGGGCTACCTATTTTCCCAAAGAACTGTGCATGAGCATTTAGCTTTATTTATTTATTTACTTATTTATGTTTAGGGACCATGAGCATGTACCGGGCCGGATTCATGTGAGAGCCTCCTTCCAGCTAATTATGGGCTTCTATTGGGCCTTCATCAAGGCTGCATGTTATCAACAAGTGGAAAATGTGTTCCGTATTTAAAATAGTATGAGCTACGTGCAGTGCACGGGCACTAAAGGATCGAACGGTGCAACGACTTCCAAAACATTATGTTTGTCGTTCTAACAACACATTTATTCAACCAACAGACGAAATATACTACTGGTTGTACATTGAAAACAGCAAAGAAGAAGAACAGGGCTGGGGGTACAATGTATAAGCGATAAGCAGCCGGAAGAGTGAAGACGCAACTCTCTTCCAAACCAAACATCAGCCATCATTACAAAAGGGCTACCAAAAAAAGAACAAGTGTATGCATCAAACTAAATAAAGATCCTACTACACCAAGTGTACGCATCTAACTAACTGGCTCAGTTAGATGTTACTATTTATTAAGCTATGGAGATTGGCTGACGGCTTGAACCAGATGGGTGCCTGACGGGGGAAACTCCAACCAGCAGGTCGAAGTCTGATACTTGCGACCCTCTCTCCTACTTTGGGCTGCAGAACGTGGCGGCACATACCACGGTATGGTGCATGCAGAGACGCATGGTACGCTATGTACACATAGTTTTGCCTGATGAACGAAACCGCGCTGCCATCATGATCCTTGCCGTCGGTTATCTCCTAGTTAATCAGATAATTCAGTCCGAGAAACAGAGAGCATGTACCAAGGCTACTTACCAGCCTCCAGTCAAAAATTCCTAAAGGCCCAGAGAAGTTGGGATCCTGCTCAAAGACCTTGAAGTGAATGTGATTGTATTCCACGAAACAACACGTCTTGTACGTGCGAACGATCATCAATCTTTCGCCGTCGTCTGATCGAGCCAGGAACCACCTGCAACTGCCATGCCGCTTTTCTTTGAAATGTTCTGGGATTATGAAGGGTAGGGACACCAGGCGGCCTATAACATCATATCAAGTTGGAGTCAAATAAAAAAGGGCTCTTGATTTAGTCAATCTTAAGAATAACATGTTATGAGCATGAATATTTTTTCAGTAAATGTTGACAGCAATATAAGCAAGCCATCATGATATCATAGGAAAGTAACATTCTGCTGGAACAGCTGTTTGTAGTGATGACTGGAGTAGGCCAGCAATACATCCAGCCATAGAAGGAGTCGACAACGTAAATGAAGCCCTTGTGTTCAATGGCATTAGAGAACCATGGAGGATGTATGATCCTGCGATGGACGTGCAGATTTATCCACTTACCGCAGTGACCTGTTAGATAGGCGAGACCGCGGTTGAAGAACGCAATTAGCCTGAAGTCTTTATAATTCATGATCTTGTGGGCACTTGGCAGATTACAACCTTGAGCAAATCAAACTTGGTATCATGTTGGCTATCAGAAGATTCCGAGTATTCGGGCGCATGTGCCAAAGCAAAGGCAAAGGTTAATCGAAGGAAGGGGTTCAATCGCCGGTGTAGACCTCCATGAGCATCCAGCTGCCGCGACCGTCAACGAGCACCATCCAAGACGTGTTCATGCCGACCCAGTACATACCATTAATGTAGTTGAGGCTGACAGGGATCGGATCGCAGTCAAGGGGGTTGATGCTCGCCACCCTACGATCATTATGCTGTGTGACACACGTTTTTGAAGATCAGGCGGCATCAACAAGCAAGGAGCTGGCTTAAAAAGCTCCGGCCTGAGGGCTTTGAGTAAGCGGTACAACCCCGACGAGCACGCAGCGAGCGGCATGGTACTGAGATTGTCCACACGCGAAACAATGAGCTTCATTACCTCTGTGGGGAGCAAATTCCAGCCACTCTTTCGGCGGACACTGCTCAGTTCTGCCATTGTTAGTGCTTGGGTTTCGGACGAGGGGGGAGGCGCCTTAGCGGGGATGGAAGATTGGACGAGATTATGTGCGGACAAAGATGGAGAAGCTTATATGTGTCATGGAAGTGGACAGTGATGATGACACGCCGCTTGACTTACAAGACACATACCAGCAAGCAGCAGGTCATGTCGATGCTGATAACTTGCTTGAGTGATCACAATACTGGTACTCCCTACAGTGCTATGCCCTAACTTGCTTGAGTAGAGTAGTAGAGTAGGACTCTGCTCTACTACTAGCACCAGAGGAGTAGTATATTCTAATCTAAAATAGTTACAAACTTCAATGCCCGAGCATGGAACGAGTACGAACCATGCTCAAAGACCGTGTCTATGTGGTGTTTGGACTTATATGCAAAAAAATAGCAAGATGCTCGTGCATTGCATGACACACCATCATCACCAACTCAGTTTTTTCTCTACTCCTACTCCTATAAAAGACTCAGTTGGTGATGATGGAGGCGAGGAGGCGTGTTCAGCTGGGCGTGCAGCGGACGGCGCATCACTATTCGATTTGTTATAAAAAACAAAGAAGAGTAGTAGAGATAGAGACATAAGGAGGATGAAACCACAAGTGCTCCCTAGGTGATTTTGGTAATTAATGTCAACATATCTCTTGTTGGACTAACACTTTCACCTAGTATGTTTCAGACAAGTTCAACAATGAAGTTGCATGGACTAAAGGATGTGGAACCCCTTCATGATGCTAAGGACACATGATTGGCTCAAGCTCCAAGATCAAGACTCTACATTTTCTATTTTAGTGATCCAAGATCACATTGAGTCTATAGGAAAAGCCAATACTATCAAGGAGGGATGAGGTGTTGCTTAATGGCTTACTTGCTCAAAATACTTCGTGATATGCTCCAAAGCCCTCAACTACTTTCTCACATCCACATATGTCCTAAACCAAAAGTCTAACTCGGCCCTACCGATTCTTTCTATCCAGCGCCACCGAGTTCAGATGTCTTAGCCACTGCCACAAACCCTAGGCAAATCGGTCTCACCGATAGGGATCTCGGTCTCATCGAGATGGGATTGTAATTTCTCTATGTATGTCCATTACCAAAATCGGTCTCACCGAGTTTGAGCAATCGGTACTACCGAGATTACAATGCAAACTCTCTAGTTAACTTATTACCAAAATTGGTCCTACCGAGTTTGTGTAATCGGTCAAACCGAGTTTGCCTGACCAATTCTATGGTCAGCTTATTACCAAAATCGGTCCCACCGAGTTTGTGTAATCGGTCTCACCGAGATTACGTTATGCCCTAACCCTAACCATATCGGTCCTACCGAGTTGCATGTCGGTCCCAATCAAAATCCTAACAAATACTAGATTTGCTGAATCGTCTCGACCGAGTTTCCCAATTCGTCCCACCGAGTTTGGCAAGTTGTGTGTAATGGTTAGATTTTGTGTGGAGGCTATATATACCCCTCCACCTCCTCTTCATTCGTGGAGAGAGCCATCAGAACGAACCTACACTTCCAACTTGCATTTTTTGAGAGAGAACCACCTACACTTGTGTTGAGGCCAAGATATTCCAGTCCTACCATATGAATCTTGATCTCTAGCCTTCCCTAAGTTGCTTTCCACTCAAATCTTCTTTCCAACAAATCCAAATCCTGTGAGAGAGAGTTGAGTGTTGGGGAGACTATCATTTGAAGCACAAGAGCAAGGAGTTCATCATCAACACACCATTTGTTACTTCTTGGAGAGTGGTGTCTCCTTGATTGGCTAGGTGTCACTTGGGAGCCTCCAACAAGATTGTGGAGTTGAACCAAGGAGTTTGTAAGGGCAAGGAGATCGCCTACTTCGTGAAGATCTACCGCTAGTGAGGCAAGTCCTTCATGGGCGACGGCCATGGTGGGATAGACAAGGTTGCTTCTTCGTGGACCCTTCGTGGGTGGAGCCCTCCATGGACTCACGCAACCGTTACCCTTGGTGGGTTGAAGTCTCCATCAACATGGATGTACGATAGCACCACCTATCGGAACCACGACAAAAACATCCGTGTCTCCAATTGCGTTCGAATCCTCCAAACCCTTCCCTTTACATTCTTGCAAGTTGCATGCTTTACTTTCTGCTGCTCATATACTCTTTGCATGCTTGCTTGTTATGTATTGTGAGTGTTAAACTTGCGCCAAAACTCCACTTGAACTTAAAGAAGTTAAAAACTGCAACTTTTGGTACTTAGTGTCTAATCACCCCCCCTCTAGACACCTCTTCTTGATCCTTTCAATTGGTATCAGAGCTTTGGTCTCCATTGCTTTGGTTTAAACACCATTGGAGGAAGATGGATGAGTCTACTATTGGGAGTCGACATAGAGTACCTATACTTGATGGAGAGTACTTTCATGAGTGGAAAAAATGAGATGCTTGTGATTTTCAATGAATATCAATTGAACAAGTACATTGCTAGCCCTTGTGCACCTCATGTTGATCCTATGCATCCTACCCTTTATGAGTCAATTGACATGATTCACAATCTTAGAACTATTGAACTTATCACTAGAGGCTTACCTAGAAACTTGATTGGATGTTTGCCTACTCTTAAGTGTGCCTACACCATATGGAAATTTCTTGAAGAACGTTTTCCAAATTATTCCATGAAAAATCTAGATGAAATTCTCCATAAGTCTATTGCCTTGAGTAAGATGAATTCTATTGACCCTATGTTTGGTGATTGTCTATTTGAGCTTACAAACCTTATGCGTGCCAAAGGAGATGTTGGAATTATTAGTGATATTATTTCCAAAGCTATAAAAATTCATAAACAAGATCATTGTCAAACTCACTCTAATGAATCACCCTCTCTAGGATTTGATCCACCACATGACGATGTTGAACATGGATACTATGATGAGGATGATGGTAGTGACTTTGATCTTGATGATGCAATGAGACACCTTGGTCTTATGGCAAATCTTCGGGGATATACGGCAGGAGGAAAGGAATGGGTCCTTGATAGTGGATGTACCGATCACATGACTGGAGATAAAGATATGTTTCGTGAGCTTGCTGAAAATGATGGTCCTTGAAAGTATGTCACTTTAGGTGACAACTCAAAGGGTAAGGTGGTTGGCCTCGGTAAGGTGGCCATATCACATGATAGCTCCATACAAAATGTCATGCTCCTTGAATCTCTTGGCTACAACTTACTTTCAGTATCTAGACTTGCAGATTTCGGTTTCAATGTCCTATTTACTGAAGTAGATTGCCAAGTGTCTTGTAGAGATAATCATAAAATGGTCTTTACCGGTGTACGTAGAGGTGATCTATACATTGTTGATTTCACTAAAAAGGCTAAACCTAGAACTTACTTTATTGCTAAATCCTCTAAAGGTTGGTTATGGCATAGACGATTAGGTCTTGTTGGTATGTGAAACCTTGACAAGCTTATTAAAGGAAATCATATCCTTTGCGTTAACAATGTCATATTTGATAAGGATAGACTTTGCAGCGCTTGTAAGGCAGGTAAACAGGTTGGAGGGAGGCATCCCATGAAGAACATCATGTCCACAAGGAGGCCACTCGAGCTACTTCACATGGATCTTTTTGGTCCCAACGCTTACAAGTCTCGGTGGAAACTCTTTTGGTCTAGTTATAGTTGATGATTTTTCAAGATTTACGTGGGTGTTATTTCTCGATGATAAATCGCAGGCGTCGGTGTACTAAAGAAGGGGTACCTTAGTACCCTGAACTTGTGCACGGGCAGTCGCAGCGTCCCGTGGCAAGGCTTGCCGGGCGTCCGCCAAGATCCTTCGTCACTCCCCTTTACTGCCATTCAAGAACAAAGTGTTAAACTTTGAAGACAAGGCCCCAGCAAGAGGAGCTTGCCGGGAAGGACAAGGCCCCGGCAAGAGAAGCTTGCCGGGAAGAACAAGACCCCGGCAAGAGGAGCTTGCCGGGAAGGCCAACCAAGGCACTTCAGAGAACTTGCAACGACGCTCCGCGCGTCCCGGCAAGACCCGACGAGCGGCAAGCTTGCGGGTGCGGCAAGACAGAGACCGCGGCAAGGCGCTTGCCGCGGCAAGGCCACCACTCTGTGCCCACGCTCCAGCTCACCCAACGACGTGTCGCCGCAGGATCATTCCTAGTGCACGTGGCGTGTAGCTGTGCAGCCTAGCGGTGCGAGGTGGCGAGCGAAGGGGACTAGGAGGCCATCGTGGCGATCGGTGGCGCCCTAACGGTCGCTTCCTACATCGTTAGGCGACAGACGGCATTAAATGCCCTTGTCCCCGCCGCCGAGTTAGGTAGGGGACATCGCTGATAGTGGTTGTACCAACCCGTGTTTTACCTTTTACCCCTCTTTCTACGCTGCCACTGCCGGTGACCCCTTTAGACTATAAAAGGGAGGCCCATGCGACGAGAAGGGGTTCGCCGGTGGGGGTTCATTCGACTCACCTGCACCACAAAGATACCCACGCCGAAAGCAAGAACAAAATACAAACACAAAGCAGCAGAGGAGTTTTATCTCTTGGAGAGCTCCGGCTGGGTAAAATCTCCAGCGCCGCCTCGACCGCTTCGGCGCCTCCGCTCCCGCCGACCAGAGAAGGGCCCCCGCCCCATAGGTGCTCGTGCTCCCACGACATCTTTGGCGCGCCAGGTAGGGGGCGTCGAGGTTGTGCGAACCTGATCCGGTCTCTGCGCGCGCTACATCAACATCTCCATTGACATGCCACCGAAGAAGAAGACTTCGGAGGTGGCCGCACCGTCTGCGACTATCCTACCGCCACCGGAGAAAACCGGCGGTGGGGTGGACGCCGGCGGAGGAGCGGGCGCCGACGGTGGGACTCACGTCGTCACCAGGTCCAAGGACAAGGCCCCGCAAGGTTCAGCGTCCGCACATCCACCGCACCCCTCTCAGGAGGTGCAGGATCGACAACGCCACGGTGCTCATGGCGCCGTGCTCGCGTTGGAACAAGGCCAAGCTGGTGGGTCGCGGGACGTTCAAGGCAAAGCTGGTGGGTCGCGGGACGTTCAAGGCCAACACGCACGCCAGCACGCTGGCATGAGCGCAGTGCGGTCGCCTGGGCGAGATGCTACTCCTTCTAACACTGTTAGGAGTTTGAGCATGTCCCGCACTTCGCGTCGCTCACCACCGCCACCCAAGACTCCAAAGGAAGCGCTGGCCCGAGCCCAGCTGCTTCTAGATTACCCTCCAGCGCCGGACAAGATCGACGACTGGAGGGCTGCCATTTATAGCCTCATTGGCTTCGCCAACGACGACAAGCCCCGGCAACCAAGCACGTCGAAGCCCCGGCAAGACGCCCAGGCGCAAGCCGACGCAGACAAGACCGCTGGGGGTGCCACCACCGTGCACTCCCCGCCCCGAAGGCCAAGATCGCCGACTCGCCGGGCCAACCTCGACGCTGATTCCACCGCGTCGTCGGACCCGCGAGCTCGCCGCGATCAGCGCCAAGTTCTCCAAGAACGACGACACGAAGACGCTCGCACTCGCATCGAGCGTCGCAGAGAGGCGCAACGTCAGTCTGACCAACGCGCTGGGCCCACTGTCGATATGCATGCGCCAGGGGAACCAGGCGACTTGCCGTACACGGTAGGTTGCCCTGCGTTCACTCGTGAGCTGCGGCAAGTCCAGTGGCCCAATACCAAGAATTTCAAACCAGATGTACCCGAGAAGTACGATGGCAGGATACATCCGTCGGAGTTCCTCAGCATCTACACCATCGCGGTGCAGGCTGCCGGGGGACGCGACGAGAAGATCCTCGCCAACTACTTCCCGCTGGTGCTCAAGCCCAACGCCGATCTTGGCTCATGCACTTGCCGGACAACTCCATCTCTTCATGGGCGACCATGCCATCAGTTTGTCGGCGCCTTCACAGCGCCACAAACCCCATGGCCAGAGAGGGATCTTCATCTGCCGCCCGTATGAGGAGAACCCTGCGCAAGTACATACAGAGATTCAGCCAGGTGCAGCGCAACATCCCAGACGTCCATCTTGCCGCGGTTATCAGCGCGTTCCATCAGAACGTGCGTAACCGCAGGATGAGGGAGGAGATGGCGATGAGCAAGATTAGAGATGTCAGCGAGCTTTATGCTCTGGCCGACAAGTGCGCACGGGCTGAGGAGGGGAGGAAAATCCCCGGAGAGAACACAGGAGCAGAAGGATCTGACAGTGAGGACGCCCTTCCGGCAAGGAAGAAGCGGAGGAGGAATAATAGAAAGAGAAAGGCTAAGGATGTGCTAGTTGTTGAGTAGTCCGGCAACGGATGCGGCTCCGACAAGGCCAAAGCTGGTGAGTCCGGCGAGGCTGTGGTGGCCGCCGACAAGCAGGACGGCTCCGGCAAGCAGTATTGCAAGATCCATCGCACCAAGGGCCATGATCTCCAAGCATGCAAGAAGGTTGAGCAGATGGCAGAGCTACAGAAAGCTGAATATGAGCGCCGCGACAAGGAGAAGGCCCGGGAAGGTGGCGGAGGATCCGGCAAGAAGCTTCCCGCCCGGGGAGGGCGCCGCGGCAAGGCCAAGCCGCGGCAAGGAGATAGACCTCCCCGTGGCCGCGACAAAGACGAAGACGAGGATGAGGATAATGAGATGGATGAGGATGAGACCGACGATCAAGAGTTTCAGAAGGCAACGGAGGTTCTGTGCGTTGACGGCGGTGCTTCTCTGCACACCTCGCACCGTCAACTCAAACAGTGGGTGCGGGAGGTGAATGCAGCAGAACCATCAGTCGAATCGCGCAAGCCCCTGAAGTGGTCCAGCACGCCCATCATCTTCGATGTTGAGGATCACCCTGATCGCATCACTGCGGTCGGGTGCTTGCCGATGTTGGTTTCGCCGACAATCCGCAACCTCAAGGTCACGAAGATGTTGGTTGACGGCGGGGCCGGCCTGAATCTCATCTCCTCCGCAGTGCTCAAGAAGCTCCAGATCCCCGACAGCGAGCTCGAAGAGACTGGTACCTTTCAAGGAATCAATCCGGGAAGGAGCAAGCCCAAGGGGAAGATCACACTGCCAGTGACATTTGGCAGCGAGCTGAATGTCAGGACGGAGAGAGTCACGTTTGTCGTTGCTGATTTCCCATTGCCCTACAATGGGATACTCGGCCGTCCAGCGCTTGCCAAGTTCATGGCAGCCTCTCACTATGCCTACAACGTGCTTAAGATGCCTGGTCCGATAAGTGTCATTTCTGTCCAAGGCGACAAGAAAGATGCACTTATCTATACCGACAAGATCTACCGGGAAGCAGCAGCCGCAGCAGAACGCAAACCACTTGCCGCTGAAGCTCCCGGGGGGAAGAAGAAGAAGAACAAGTCCGGCAAGAGTAGCTCTGATGCCCACTCCGGCAAGCGCACCTCTTCGGAGTGCTGCGCTACCATCGAGGACGCACCATCGAGCTCCACCGGCTAGTGCAAGAAGGCGAAGACAGCTGCACCAGAGACCAAGGAAGTGGCCGCCAAGGAGGACGGCACTGGTGGTACCTTCACCATCAGTGCCACGCTTGACCCTAAATAGGAAAGCGCGCTCATTGCTTTCCTGTGGGCGAATGTCGATGTGTTTGCATGGCAACCATCCGACATCCCGGTGTTCCTGTGAGTAATTGAGCACCACCTTGCCGTCTGCCCTCACGCGCGGCCCGTCAAGCAGAGAGTTAGGAAACAAGCAGTGGAGCGTCAAGAGTTCATTGCAGAAGAGATCAAGAAGTTGGAAGTAGCCGGCCTGGTCCGAGGAGTACTCCATCCAACGTGGTTAGCCAATCCAGTAGTCGCGCGCAAGGCAAACGGGAAGTGGAGGCTTTGTATTGACTTCACTGATGTTAATAAAGCTTGTCCCAAGGATCCATTTCCCTTGCCACGCATTGACCAGATTGTCGACTCCACGGCAGGATGTGATCTGCTTTCATTCCTTGATGCATACTCAGATATCACCAGATCTTCATGGCAGAAGAGGATGAAGAGAAAACCGCATTCATTACTCCATGTGGCACGTACTGCTTTGTACGAATGCCTTTCGGACTAAAGAATGCTGGTTCAACATTTGCAAGAGTAGTTAGCCATGCTTTTGAGCCACAGTTGCACAGAAATGTAGAAGCTTACATGGATGACATAGTGGTCAAGAGCAAGGACAAAGAGACTTTGATCCAAGATTTGGATGAGACCTTCACAAATCTGCGCAAGATCAATCTCAAGTTGAATCCCGAGAAGTGCGTGTTTGGAGTTCCTTCCGGCAAGCTTCTCGGATTCTATGTGTCCCAGAGGGGGATTGAAGCCAATCCCGACAAGATGAAAGCCATTGAGCAGATTGAAGCCCCGAAGCGCATCAAGGATGTGCGCAGACTTGCCGGATGTGTTGCTGCTCTCAGTAGGTTCATCTCTAAGTCTGCTGAGCGCACCCTGCCATTTTTCAAAACTTTGAAAAAGGCAGGTCCAATGAAATGGACTCGGAGGCTGCGCTGCAGGACCTGAAGAGATACCTATCCTCTACTCCAACACTTGTCGCACCTAAGCCACAAGAGAAGTTGCTGCTATATCTAGCGGCAACCAATCAAGTGGTTAGTGCTGCGTTAGTTGCGGAGAGGGAGGTAGATGACGAGCCAATGACCGCGGAAAGCGAATCCAGCGACAAGCAGGGGGCTTCCCCGACAAGTTCTGGCTCCGGCAAGGATGGATCTGCACATTACCGGAAGAGAGGCGTAAGAAGATGGTGCAATACCCCGATTTACTTTGTCGGCCCCTTCCGCAGGGGCTAGATCAAGGTACTCTGGTGTGCAGAAGTTGCTTTTTGGCCTACTCATGGCCTCGAGGAAGCCGCACCATTACTTTCAAGCGCACGAGATCACAGTCGTCACTCGCTTTCCGTTGAAGAGGATATTGCAGAATCTAGAAGCAACAGGCAGAATTGTCGAGTGGGCACTGGAATTGTCAAGCTTTGGCCTCAAGTTTGAAAGTACTTCAACTATCCAGAGCCGAGCATTGGCAGAATTCATAGCAGAATGGACGCCAACGCCTGATGAAGAAACTTCGGAGAAGAGCATCCCCGACAAGGAAGCAAGCAAAGAATGGATCATGTACTTTGATGGTGCCTTCTCGCTGCAAGGCGCCGGTGCGGGCGTACTACTTGTCGCACCCACCGGAGAGCACCTCAAGTACGTGATCCAAATGCACTTTCCCAAGGAGCAAGCAACCAACAATACTGCAGAATATGAAGGCTCGCTTGCCGGACTCAGAATAGCAGCAGAGCTTGGGATCAAGAAGCTTATTGTCAGGGGTGACTCATAGCTTGTCGTCCGCCAAGTTAACAAAGATTATCAGAGTCCATTGATGGAAGCATACATTGATGAAGTGAGGAAGCTAGAAGAGCATTTTGACGGCCTGCAGATGGAGCACGTTCCAAGAGCTCAGAATGACATTGCGGATGGCCTGTCAAAATGTGCTGCACTCAAGTTACCTGTGGAACCAGGTACTTTTGTGCTCAAGCTGACTCAACCATCTGTAACACCATCCATTGGACAGAGCAAGAAGAGAAAGTTGGTTGCTGGCGACTACTTGCCGGCAGAGCTCCCCGAGGCCGCCGTCAAGAAAGTCCCCAAGATCAACGCAGAAAGTGCTGAGGAGCAGTCTGCTCCGACAAGCCCTAGGGTTTGTTTCGTTGAAGCAGACGCTCCCGACAAGCTGTGTCCTGACACGCTTGCCGGGGAGCATCATGCTCCGGCAGGATCCCAGATTCTTGCCGTAGAAGCAGATGATCCCGCAGCAACATTTGTGCCTTTAGTCCTTGTCGTCGAGCCACAAGCTCCGGCATGGGCACAGCAGATAGTCCACTTCCTTCAGACAGGAGAACTTCCCGAGGAGCAAGAAGAAGCGGAGAGAGTAGCCCGGCAATCAAGTACGTACCAGTTTGTCGATGACATACTGTATAGAAGAAGATTCAACGGAGTGAAATTGAAGTGTATCTCCCGGGAAGAAGGACAGGAGCTGTTGGCAGAGATACACGGAGGCATATGTGGTCACCACATTGGCGCAAGAGCCCTTGCTGGCAAAGCTTTCCGGCAAGGTTTCTTCCGCCGACAGCCTCCGTGATGCAATCGCACAAGTAACCAAGTGTGAAGCGTGCTGTTCCACTCCAAGCGAGATACATCAACCAGCTCAAGCTCTCCAAACAATCCCTTTATCCTGGCCATTTTCGTCCGGGGCTCGAGATCCTCGGCCCTTTCCCGAAGCTGCGGGGCTTCGAGTACTTGTACGTGGCAATCGACAAGTTCACGGCGGGCCGGAAGTGGAAGCAATGAGGAAGGTGATAGCACAACGTGATCAAGTTCTTCAGGTCGATTGTTTGCCATTTCCGAGTTCCTAACAGGATCATCACCGACAATGGCACACAATTCACGAGCCGCACCTTCATGCAGTACGTCCAAGATCTTGGCGCTAAGATCTGCTTCGCTTCTGTTGCTCACCCGAGAAGCAAAGGTCAAGCGAGAGGGCAACGCTGAAGTGCTGCGCGGGCTCAAGACCGTAACTTTCGACAAAGCTGCACAAGTGTGGAAGAAATTGATCGAGGAGCTGCCAATGGTTCTTTGGTCGATCAGGACGACACCAAATCGAGCCACTGGCCAGACACCTTTTGCTCTTGTCTATGGAGCAGAGGCAGTTCTCCCCACGGAACTCGTGATACGGATCGCCTTGAGTGCTCGCTATGATGAGCTCGAGCAAGAGCAGCTGCGGCAAGATGACGCTACTGCTCCTCGAGGAAGATCGCCTTCATCTTCATTGCACGAGCTGCTCGTTACCAGCAAGCTTTGCGCCGCTACCATAGCCGCAGTTAATGCCGAAGCTTTGAGGAAGGCGACCTTGTTCTTCGCCGCTCAATCCGCCAAGAATTCCAACAAGTTGATGCTGAAGTGGGAAGGCCCTTATCGTAAAACGAGTCACTAGGCCCGGCTGTCCGCTTTGAGACCGAAGATGGCTTTCCGTGAGTAACTCCGGAACATAGAGCATCTTCACAAGTTTTACCCATAAAGGCGCGTTGTTGGACCTGCTCGGCAACCACCTTTTGTACAAGCCTTGCCGCTGTTGCATGTAACCCTTTGTACAAAGCCGGGCGCAGATCCCGTGCATAAATAAAGACTGTATGCTATGCCAAAAGTTGTCAAATTTCATGCCTTTTTCTTCTTAGCATGTATACACTGACACTTTGTGCAGCACTTGACCCCGGTAAGCAATAGCGAGCCTTACGGTTCCATATCATTATTTTTTCTTCTTTCTTCTCAAAAAGAAGGTTCCTCCGCCCACAAGTTTACAAGGGGGGAGGAGAAGATAAGGATGTGGGCCAGGCGTCGTTCAAAGGAATCGAGCCTTACCGGGACACAGGCGGCAGAAAAGCTAAGTTGCCAAAGTTTGAGCATAGTCAATTTTAAATTTCTAAAGTTATATTCCTTGAACGACCGTGCCTTGTATGGAAAACCTGTGCCCGGAGGAACCGAGTCGTGGCTAAGTTGTGCCCTTAATTTGTTTCGAGTCCGCTCAACAATACAAGTGAGCTGCAACTAGCCCCGACAAGGTTACTTGCCGGAGGCAACACCGCCAGCGGGCTGCTGATGTTCCGCACTCAGCAAGTGTGTTTGCGCCGACAAGTTCCCAAAAAGCGTAGGGTAAAAGCATACAAGGAATGGAATCAAGTAAAGGAAGTAACATAGCAGATAGTACCCAGAATAAAGTTATATTACAATAAATAACTTGCCGCGCTCTGATGAGTTATTCCTATGGCATATCTAGCAGCGACAAGGAAAGGGAGAAGAAGGGTGGCCTAGTCCACGCGCTCACCGTCGATCCTCTTGACCTCATTCACCTTGTCCACAATGGGTGCGACGATGGACTTGAGTTCTTCGAGGTCAGCACCCGCCGGCAGCTTCTTGAGGATGCGGGTGAGGTCGACGCTAGGGTTGCGAAAGAGTATCTTCACCAACACCTTCTCCAAGACCTTGGCGCAGATCGTGCGCGACTCGTCGGCCAGCTTCTTTTGGACCCTTTCCCGGAGCTGCTGGAGAGCCGTCACCACACCCTTGAAGAAAAGCGTGAGCTTTGCGTTGGGCTGGAGGTTTTCCTCAGTGGAGTACCTGAAGCCCGCCAAGTCCAGCTCCGCCAGCTCCTCGTCGATGGATGCAGCGATGTTGACGAGGCCCTCCGTCCAGAGCTCCACCGTGGCCTTGAAGGTGTTCTGGGTCTCAGCGGCCCTCGTCAGCAGCTCCTCGTTGCCCTTGAGCTCCTTCTTCAAGTCATCCTCCCGCTTCTTGGCGGCGTCCAGTGTCTCCGTCAAGGTGGCCAGCTTCAGCCTGTGTCGGTAGCTTGAGTCCTTGGCAGCTGTTCGGTTCCTTGGCCTTCTCGGCGAGTTGAGCTTGCAGACGCCATGGGCAAGGCGTCCTTCTCGCGTCATACTGGAGGCGGCAAGCTCCTCATTCTTCTTTCCCATATCCGCCTCCAGCTGCGCCACTCTCTCCTCTAACCCCTTCTTGGCGGCCTCGGCAGCCGCGGCTGCGTCCTTTGCCTCCTTGAGCGCCCCGCCAAGTGACTGCTCTCGTGCCTCGAGCTCCTCCTCGTGGCTGTCCAGACTGGCCTTCTTCTGTGTCAGCTCACCTTCCCGCCTAGACATCTCCTCGGCGGCGAGCCTCTGCTGCTCCTCAGCTTCAGCTTTCTCCAGGATGAACGCCTCCTTCGCCTCGCCAAGTTGTGCCCTCTCCTCTGCAATGGATCGGAGGGCCTCCTGGTTGCGGTTTCGGAGCTCCTGCGCATGCTTCTCTATGTCGACTCCCGCCTGCGCGACAAGCGCTTCCCGGGACTCAAGCTTCGCTTGCCGGGCGCGGTAGAGTGACACCAACTTCCGGAGAAGCTCCTCCTCCTCGGACTCGCCACTACTGCTGCCAGGCGCGTCAACCACTGCCAGTCTAGCAGAGGCGAGTACTTCTCCATCGAACTCCTCTCCTTCAACCGGTGCCCTGGAGCTCGACGCCCAGGGAAGCTTAATGTATACGCCCTCGCCGGCCTTCGAGTAAGCACCTGGCTGGGGCTCCTCGGAGCCCGGCGCTGCATCAGCGGCGGAGGGGTCGGCGGTCGGTGCAGCGCCTTGCGCTCCTGTGTCCTCCGGGTCGCCAGTACGATCGCCGGATCCCTCGCCGGCTCCTGCGCCAGCAGCCTTGGCGGCTTCTTCGTCGGCAGGTTCATCAGCACCGGCCTTTTCCCCATCAGCAACGACATCCCCAGTGTTGCCGCACGCGCCCTCCTCACGGGTGGCCTCAGTCTCCATCGGGTCTACAAAAAGGGGATTTGAAGACAGGAAGAGGAAGGAGAAGTCAAGCAAATATCCAAAAAAAAATCAAAGGAAGAACCCAGGGGAAGATTTCTGACAAGGTAGGTTACCTGTGCTGGGCTCTGTGACCATGGGCTCCTCCACCAGGGGCTCACTGTTTTCGTCCCTTGCCGGGGACCCCCCCTTGCCGGGGAGCGCTCCCTTGCCGGGGAATCACCCCTTGGCGGCGTAGTCAAAGCAGACAGCAGCTTCGGGGCGGTTTCTGCCTGCTCCTGGTGGCCCTGCTCTGCTCCTACACCAACAAATCAACAATCGACATATCAGCAAAAGAGAAAAGCATCCATGCGCGGCTCACGACAGAAAGTGAACCAAACACTTACGCTGGGGGCTGTGCTGGGGGCTGCTGCGAGGAGAAGGAACCGGGTCCATCAAGGTGGTATCGGACGTGTCCTCTGCTGTCACGGCAGGATCGCCCTCGATGTCAACCACGGGGACCTTAGCCCTCTTCGCCGCTCTCTCCGCCAGAGTCCTGAAATAAAACAGGGATTCAGAGAGAAGGAAATTAGATACAAGACAAGCAACAACAAGGATCAAAGAGAATCAAGGGCAGCGAGAAGAAAGTCTTACTCCTCCTCCTCCTCCTCTTCATCGTCATCGGAGCTCAGCGCGGAGAGGTCGAACTCCGCTACCCTCTCTGCGCGGCGTGGCGGAGGAGTAGGCTCCCTTCGGCGTTTGCCGGGGGCTGCGGCAGGATCAGGCGTGTTGGCCCGGGAAGACCCCGCCTCAGTTGACGGCACAGCCTGGGACCCTCCTGCGGCAACGGTAATTGCCGCGGCGGAGCGTGTCCCACGGCGCCTCGGCTGCTGGACTTCCTGTCCTCCTGCCGTATCTGCAACTCGACGGAGACGCCTTCTTGGTTGGAATTGGGTTTGCGCTGGGGGCTCCGCCTGCGGCAAGCTGCTCGAAGACGGCTGGCCACTCGCGCCCTCGGCGGGCTCGCTCGCTCCGGCCTCGGGCTCACCCTCGCCAACGACCTCTCCGGCAAGGTCCTCCCTGTCGGCAATGCTTGCCGCCTCGGCCGCCTCTGCCTCATCCAACGTGAAGCCGAACTCGCCTACGGCGGCAGCTGCTGCCGCCTCCTCGGCCCTGGTGGCAATGTAGCGCATCTCGTTCTCGGTAGTGGCGCGGGTGAGGAGCCTCTGCTCGACAGAGTTGATTGCTACCTCCATCAAGTTATTAAAGAATTGCTGCACGACCTCGATGGCGGGCTCTATCCAAGTTGCACTTATCCCGTGCGAGTCGCACTCTGGCATCATTGCGCAGATGCGATCGCGCTGGGAGTTGTTGCACAAGGGGACGACGCCCTGCGGCAACCTGAACCATTCTGGATGGTTGGCGTCATGCTTGAACAACTCCCTCAGCATCCCGTCAAGCTCCAGAACGGTGAAGTTGAAGTTGAGGCCTGGACGCAGCCTCATGATATCCGCCGGGCCACCAAACAGCCAGGCGGGCCTCCCCCTCTTTTGCAGAGGGGCGATGCGACGACGAAGGAAATCCGCGCCGACTGCCCCTGCTGTGAAGTGAGGAAGCTGGAAGAGCATTTTGACGGCCTGCAGATGGAGCACGTTCCAAGAGCTCAGAATGACATTGCGGATGGCCTGTCAAAATGTGCTGCACTCAAGTTACCTGTGGAACCAGGGACTATTTGTGCTCAAGCTGACTCAACCATCTGTAACACCATCCATTGGACAGAGCAAGAAGAGAAAGTTAGCTACTGGCGACTACTTGCTGGCAGAGCTCCCCGAAGCCGCCGTCAAGAAAGTCCCCAAGATCAACGCAGAAAGTGCTGAGGAGCGGTCTGCTCCGACAAGCCCTAGGGCTTGTATCGTTGAAGCAGACGCTCCCGACAAGCTGTGTCCTGACACGCTTGTCGGGGAGCATCATGCTCCGGCAGGATCCCAGATTCTTGCCGTAGAAGCAGATGTTCCCGCAGCAGCATTTGTGCCTTTAGTCCTTGTCGTCGAGCCACAAGCTCCGGCATGGGCACAGCAGATTGTCCATTTCCTCCAAACAGGAGAACTTCCCGAGGAGCAAGAAGAAGCGGAGAGAGTAGCCCGGCAATCAAGTACGTACCAGTTTGTCGATGACATACTGTACAGAAGAAGATTCAACGGAGTGAAATTGAAGTGCATCTCCCGGGAAGAAGGACAGGAGCTGTTGGCAGAGATACACGGAGGCATATGTGGTCACCACATTGGCGCAAGAGCACTTGGCGGCAAGGCCTTCCGGCAAGGTTTCTTCTGGCCGACAGCCCTCTAGGATGCAACTGCACAAGTAACCAAGTGTGAAGCGTGCCAGTTCCACTCCAAACAGATTCATCAACCAGCTCAAGCTTTCCGAACCTTCCCTTTATCCTGGCCATTTTTCGGTCTGGGGGCTCGACATTCTCGACCCCTTTCCCCTCGTATACGGATCGCCTCGAGTGCTCGCTTATGATGAGCTAGAGCAAGAGCAGCTGCGGCAGGATGACGCGCTGCTCCTCAAGGAGGATCGTCTTCGGGCTGCGGTACGAGCTGCTCGCTACCAGCAAGCTTTGCGCTGCTACCATAGCCGCAAAGTTAACGCCAGAAGCTTCGAGGGGGAAAGGATGAAGGTGTAGACCGGGCGTCATTCAAAGAAGTATGGCCTTGCCGGAACACATGCGACAGAAAAGCTAAGTTGCCAAAGTTTGAGCATGGTCAAGTTTTAAATTTTTAAGTTATATTCCTTGAACGTCCGTTCCTTGTATGGAAAACCTGAGCACGGAGGAATCAACTCGTGGCTAAGTTGCGCCCTTACTTTGTTTCGAGTCCGCTCAACAATGAAAGTGAGATGCAACTAGCCCCGACAAGATTTCTTGCCGGAGGCAACACCGCCAGCAGGCTGCTGATGTTCCGCACTCAGCAAGCGTGTTAGCGCGGGCAAGTTCCCTCAAAGCGTAGGGTAAAAACATACAAGGGATGTAACAGAGTAAAGGATATAACATAGCAAGCTTTGCCCATAGTAAAATTATATATTACAGTAAATAACTTGCCGCGCTCTAAGAGATTGTTCCTATAACACGTCTAGCAGCGGCAAGAGCAAAGAAAGGAGAGAAAGGTGCGCCGGCACCTGGGTCCCGGCAAGCCAGTGTTACTGGGGGCTTCGAGTACCAAGACTCGTCCCCGGCAAGCCAAAGTTGCCAGGGGGCTGCGATATCAGATAAGTTTTTCGTCCCTCATCATGCATCCTCTTATGGACTGGGGAACGCGAAGTTATATTCCTTGGACGACCGTGCCTTGTATGAAAAACCTGGGCGCGGAGGAGTCGACTCATGGCTAAGTTGCGCCCTTGATTTGTTTTCGAGTCCGCTCAACAATACAAGTGAGCTGCAACTAGCCCCGACAAGGTTTCTTGCCGGAGGCAACACTGCCAGCAGGCTGCTAATGTTCCGCACTCAGCAAGTGTGTTTGCGCCGGCAAGTTCCCTCAAAGCGTAGGGTAAAAACATACAAGGCACAGAATCAAGTAAAGGATTTAACATAGCAAGCTTCCCCTTTTCGTTAAAAAACATCCCACTCGGGTACAGTCCATAGAGGATGAAAAACATGAAAGAGAGGATTACAAGTTTTAAATGCAGCTAAGGCCCGAAGGCTTACAAATTAAAGAGATAAGATGCCCGTAATCCCTTTCCTGTCCCCCTTCTCAGGAGGTGGGTCAAGGAGGCTAAAAGAGCAACGTTTGGGTGGATGCCAACGAAGTTCTCGTAGAGGTGTGCGAAAACCGCCATTGTCAGAACGGCGTTGGGGGTGAAATCAAGAAGATGAAACCCGTAGGTATTCATGATGTCGCAAAAGAAATCAGAAAAAGGTGGACAGAGCCCGCAATAGAAGAACACAGGAAAGAAGTAGTACCCTTTTGGGCACCGCCGATTTGAAGCCTCACGGAAGCGCTGCGTCGTGGATGCGCCTGCGTCTCCGCCGACTTAAGAGGTAGAACTCCTCCCGCAGCACCGTCGGGGTGAGCTCGGTGGGGAAAAGCACCCGTTTCTTGCGCAGCGCCTCGAGCCGTAGCGCCTCGGCTGACTTTGCGGCCTTGCTGGTCTTCGGAGCCATGGCGGAAGCGGCGGAGGAGCGTGGAGATGTTAAGGGCGGCGGCGGCGACGGGCGGCGGAGCGCTGCTCTCTTTCGGCTTTGGAAGCGGAGGGGAGCGGCGGAGCTTTCGGAGGAAGGAACTGCAAATGGCGAAGGTGGGGGAACGGCCCTATTTCCTCTGCTTATAAACGGGGGAGGTGAACATTATGCATTTCCTGGATTTAAGTATTGCCCACGACCTCTCCCACGATGCCGCGATTGACGCGTGCCGTTACGGGAGGGCGCGGTGGTTACGGAGTGGATCTGGTTTGACCCAGGCTGCGCGTGCCCGTGCCCTGTTTTGGGCCTGGCCCAACAGCGCTCGACACCGTGTATGGCCCAGGCCCGGGGGCTCCTGTCGGTGTACTAAAGAAGGGGTACCTTAGTACCCCGAACTTGTGCACGGGCAGTCGCAGCGTCTCGTGGCAAGGCTTGCCGGGCGTCCGCCAAGATCCTCCGTCACTCCCCTTTACTGCCATTCAAGAACAAAGTGTTAAACTTTGAAGACAAGGCCCCGGCAAGAGGAGCTTGCCGGGAAGGACAAGGCCCCGGCAAGAGAAGCTTGTCGGGAAGAACAAGACCCCGGCAAGAGGAGCTTACCGGGAAGGCCAACCAAGGCACTTCAGAGAACTTGCAACGACGCTCCGCGCGTCCCGGCAAGACCCGACGAGCGGCAAGCTTGCGGGTGCGGCAAGACAGAGACCGCGGCAAGGCGCTTGCCGCGGCAAGGCCACCACTCTGCGCCCACGCTCCAGCTCACCCAACGACGTGTCGCCGCAGGATCATTCCTAGTGCACATGGCGTGTAGTTGTGCATCCGCTTGGCGAGCGAAGGGGACTAGGAGGCCATCGTGGCGATCGGTGGCGCCCCTAACGGTCGTTTCCTACACTGTTGGGGCGACCATACGGGCATTAAATGCCCTTGTCCCCTGCCGTCAGAGTTAGGTAGGGGACACTGTTGATAGTGGTTGTACCAACCCGTGTTTTTACCTTTTTACCCCTCTTTCTACGCTGCCACCTGTCGGTGACCCCCTTTAGACTATAAAAGGGAGGCCCATGTGCACGTAGAAGGGGTTCGGCTGGTGGGGGTTAATTCGACTCACTCCAGACCACAGCATACCCACGCTTTCGAGCAAGAACAAAATACAAACACAAAGCAGCACTAGGAGTTTTATCTCTTCGGAGAGCTCCGAAGCTGGGTAAAATCCCCCGAGCGCGCTCGCCTCGATCTGCTCTTCGTGCGCCCTCCGCTCCCTGCCGGACCAGAGAAGGGCCCCCCTGCCCCATAGGTGCTCGTGCTCCCACGACAGCAGGTTCAAAAGATCTTCAAAAACTTCGCTAGGAAGGCCCAAAATCAATTTGAAATGAAGATCAAGAAGGTTCACAGCGACAACGGAACGGAGTTCAAGAACGCAAATGTGAATACCTTTCTTGACGAAGAAGGTATCTCACACGAGTTCTCGGCTACGTACACACCTCAACACAATGGAGTTGTTGAGAGAAAGAACCGGACGCTCATCGAAATGGCGAGAACGATGCTTGATGAGTACAAGACGCCGAAGCACTTTTGGGGGAAGCGGTTGAGACAGCTTGTCACGCAACAAATCGCTTGTATCTTCACAAGCTACTCGGCAAGACGGCATACGAGCTTCTCACCGGTAACAAACCCCAAGTTGGATACTTTCGAGTATTCGGCTCAAAGTGCTACATTCTTGATAAGCATCATCGTTCTAAATTTGCTCCTAAGTCCCATGAAGGTTTCCTACTTGGTTATGGCTCAAACTCTCACACATACCATGTCTACAACAATTTCACCCGAAAGGTTGAAGAGACAGTAGATGTGAAGTTTGATGAATCCAACGGCTCGCAAGTAGAGCAATTGCCAATTGATCTAGGAGACAAAGACCCCTCGGAAGCAATTCAAGATTTGTCTATTGGCAAGATTCGTCCAACGGAGGTGAAGGAGAGTACCTCGTCCGTCCAAGTGGAAGCTTCTACCTCACGACAAGGTGAACCAAGAGTTGATATGGAAGCATCCACAAGTGGGACACACCAAGATGAAGAAAACGAGGAAGTGCATCAAGATGAACGTCAACAACCTGCTTCCCCACAATGACAAGGAAACGCCAACGCCAACAATGAAGAAGGCCAAGAAGAAGAACAAGATGAAGAAGATGTTCAACCAAGACCCAAGTAAAAGCTTTCACAAGTTCGAGCAAGAATTGCTAAAGACCATCCCGTCGAGCAAATCTACAAAGATGTCATAACCGGGAGAATCACTCGCTCTAAAACTCGTTTAGCTAACTTTTGTGAACACTATTCATTCATCTCTAGCATTGAACCTATGCAGGTTGAAGAAGCATTGGAAGATCCGGATTGGATAAATGCCATGCATGAAGAGCTACACAACTTTGAGAGAAATCAAGTTTGGACATTAGTTGAGAAGCCCGACAACAACCACAACATCATCGGTACCAAATGGGTGTTTCGCAACAAGCAAGATGAAGATGGACAAGTAGTTTGCAACAAAGCACATCTCATCGCCCAAGGCTACACACAAGTCGAAGGTACGGACTATTGTGAGACTTATGCTCCCATTGCTAGACATGAGTCCATTCGCATCTTACTTGCCTATGCTAATCACCATGATATCACCTTGTACCAAATGGACATTAAAAGTGCTTTTCTAAACGGTGAAATAGAGTAGGAAGTTTATGTTAAACAACCTCCTAGCTTCGTTAATCCTAAGAAACCTGAGCATGTTTACAAACTTCACAAAGCTCTTTATGGTCTTAAACAAGCTCCTAGAGCGTGGTATAAATGCTCGACCAAGTTCCTTATTGAAAAAGGCTTTGAAATTGGGAAAATAGTTTCTACTCTTTTTACTAAAAGGGTCAATGGAGAACTATTTGTATGCCAAATCTATGTTGATGATATTATATTTGGTTCTACTAACCCTCATTTTAGTGAAAAGTTTGGAAAGCTAATGTCGGAGAAGTTTGAGATGTCTATGATGAGCGAACTCAAATTCTTTCTTGGTTTGCAAATCAAGCAAACTAAGGAAGGTACCTTTGTCTCTCAAACTAAGTACACCAAGGACTTATTCAAGAAGTTCAATATGCAAGAATGCAAAGGTATGACTACACCCATGCCTACTAGTGGACATCTTGATTTGACCAAAGATGGTGAACCGGTTGATCAAAAGGTTTATCGCTCTATGATTGGTTCATTGTTCTATCTATGTGCTTCATGTCCTGATATCATGCTAAGTGTGTGCATGTGTGCACGATATCAAGCTGCTCCCAAAGAATGTCATCTTAAGGCCGTGAAAAGGATAGTGAGATACTTAATCCATACACCAAATTTTGGCATTTGGTATCCAAAGAGGGCCTCCTTCGATCTTGTTGGCTACTCCGACTCAGATTATGCCGGTGACAAGGTTGATAGAAAGTCCACTTCGGGTACTTGTCAATTTCTTGGTAGATCTCTTGTGTCTTGGTCTTCCAAGAAACAAAACTCGGTATCCTTATCCACCGCCGAAGCGGAATACATTGCCGCTGGTTCATGTTGTGCTCAATTACTTTGGATGACCCAAACTCTTAAAGATTATGGGATATATGTGAAACATGTTCCATTACTTTGTGACAATGAAAGCGCTATCAAGATTTCTCACAATCCCGTGCAACACTCTCGAACTAAGCATATTGAAGTTCGTCATCATTTCATTCGAGATCATGTTGCTAAGGGTGACATTAATCTTAAGCATGTTCGCACCGAAAAACAATTAGCAGATATTTTCACCAAACCACTTGATGAGAAAGTGTTTTGCAGGCTAAGAGGTGAATTGAACATCATTGATGCTTCAAACTTGGAGTAGGAACTCCATTGGATACATGCAAGACATGAGCTTATGACTAATCCTTAATATTTCTCTTATGATGATTATCTTATGTCTTGGATATATTTGCACCTTGCATGTTATCTAACCCATGTAGGTACTTGGATGAATCTAATTCCATGAGATTGTAACCTACTCACATCTTGAGCAATCTCTACATCACCAAGTCTCTACACAATGGTGGTTGAAGACAAGGAAGCACGAAATCATTCAAACATATCCTTTGACAAATTCTATGTTAAGGTTCATGATTGTCATTTTGGATACACAAGTGCTCTTCCTTGCAAGAACTAACCCATGTAGGTAGATGAACTCAAATTCCAAGTGGTGCTCCCAACTCTTGATGAGCTACATCAACCTTGAGCAACCCACACAAGTTCAACTACATGATCACAAACAACACCACCACCCAAGGTATGTTATTCCATCTTAGAGAAGCTTTACTCCAAGTCACAAGTCAAAGCAACTCGACAAGATGAGAATACATCAAGATGCTTAAACGAAAAATGGTAACCCCATTTTGATCTTAAACGATGAGTATGACCTATGATCAAGTGATCTCACTTGACTCCTAAGTCAATATACTCTAAAATAGGTGACTTTGTCACCGACCATCTCTAGATGAAGTTTTCTTGTGCTCTTTTCTGTGCTCTTGCATTTGTCTCTTGCATATTTGTTTCCCCTTTCAAAAAAACTTCATCTAGATTTCCTTTCTTTTCTATTTGTTCTGCATTCCCTGCATCCAATTCATTGCAAATCTTTCAGTTAATTCCTTGCAAATCCTTGTGAGATCTTACTTGTCTAGTGAGCTGAGGTGACAAGTGTTTTCTTTGTGATGAACTCGGTCACACCGGTCTCTTGTTTTTGGTCTAACCAAATCCTTTCGGTGCAACCGAAGCATACCACTTGGTGCCACCGATTTCACTACAGGAAAAACAATTTGCCATTTATTCCTGCATTCTTTTGATCCAGCTCCACTCAATGAATCTTATCCTCTACAAGCATCACATTTGCCTTAGTGCTTTGTGCTATGACTCAAGGACCAAACCCATTCACGACAAATTCCAGAAGGCCCTTCTTGGAAATTGATGTCAAAGGGGGAGAGAGAGATCACATCAAAGCTTAATCATATCTCTAGGGGGAGAGAATCTCTAGTGGGAGAGAATACTCAAGGGGAGAGTAATCTTCAAGGATCCCAGATGCTTGGTGTTCAAGAGGAGAGATGCCACATGTCTTCTTGAGGGGAAAGACATGTTCATATGTGCTTATTTGCATTAGCTCTGTTCATTTGTCCCTTTGAGCTCTGATTTTCTGTTCCCTATCTTTTCCCAGTATCCCATGCTAGATTCAGGGGGAGCAAGACTTCTAAGGGAAAGAAACTCTTTAAATTCATTGCACATCTTTACCTTTGGGTACATGTCTATATCCAATGTGGTACTTAGTACTCACTCTACATGTCATCCCAGTCTTGATACTCTTGTGGTTTCTTTTGTTTGCTCTAGCTAGTAGGTGTATCTGTGTTATCTAACCTTGTTTTCACAGGTTCATTCCATCCTAAGACAACTCAAGACCACAAGGTAAGTATATGCATCACAATCATGTGTATGAGGAATTCTTGCTGATGTACATACTTTTTGCAAGAAGGACTCATGAGCATGAAGGTACATTTCCCACGTTCACATCTTTTGCTCTGATGCATATAGCCAAGATACATGTAACACATTGCCTACTATGTCATGGTTATGCTCTCACATGCTTCTACATTCCATATTCACATGATTGCATACATGTAGGGGGAGCCTATGCTTGTTACATGTCTTTCCAAAGCTTTACTTGTTATTCTCCATATCTTTATCTAAAGCTTTGATGTATGTTGTCATCAATTACCAAAAAGGGGGAGATTGAAAGCACAAGTGCTCCCTGGGTGATTTTGGTAATTAATGTCAACATATCTCTTGTTGGACTAACACTTTTACCTAGTATGTTTCAGACAAGTTCAACAATGAAGTGGCATGGACTAAAGGATGTGGAACCCCTTCAAGATGCTAAGGACACAGGATTGGCTCAAGCTCCAAGATCAAGACTCAACATTTTCTAGTTTAGTGATCCAAGATCACATTGAGTCTATAGGAAAAGCCAATACTATCAAGGAGGGATGAGGTGTTGCTTAATGGCTTACTTGCTCAAAATGCTTCGTGATATGCTCCAAAGCCCTCAACTACTTTCTCACATCCACATATGTCCTAAACCAAAAGTCTAACTCGGCCCTACCAATTCTTTCTATCCGGCGCCACCGAGTTCAGATGTCTTAGCCACTGCCACAAACCCTAGGCAAATCGGTCTCACCGATAGGGATCTCGGTCTCACTGAGATGGGATTGTAATCTCTCTGTGTATGTCCATTACCAAAATCGGTCTCACCGAGTTTGAGAAATCGGTACTACCGAGATTACAATGCAAACTCTCTGGTTAGCTTATTGCCAAAATCGGTCCTACCGAGTTTGTGTAATCGGTCAAATCGAGTTTGCCTGACCAACTCTCTGGTTAGCTTATTACCAAAATCGGTCCCACCGAGTTTGTGTAATCGGTCTCACCAAGATTACGTTATGCCCTAACCCTAACCATATCGGTCCTACCGAGTTGCATGTTGGTCCCACCGAAAATCCTAACGGTCACTAGATTTGCTGAATCGGTCTGATCGAGTTTCCCAATTCGGTCCCACCGAGTTTGGCAAGTTGTGTGTAACGGTTAGATTTCGTGTGGAGGCTATATATACCCCTCCACCTCCTCTTCATTCGTGGAGAGAGCCATCAGAACGAACCTACACTTCCAACTTGCATTTTCTGAGAGAGAACCACCTACACTTGTGTTGAGGCCAAGATATTCCATTCCTACCATATGAATCTTGATCTCTAGCCTTCCCCAAGTTGCTTTCCACTCAAATCTTATTTCCACCAAATCGAAATCCTGTGAGAGAGAGTTGAGTGTTGGGGAGACTATCATTTGAAGCACAAGAGCAAGGAGTTCATCATCAACGCACCATTTGTTACTTCTTGGAGAGTGGTGTCTTCTAGATTGGCTAGGTGTCACTTGGGAGCCTCCAACAAGATTGTGGAGTTGAACCAAGGAGTTTGTAAGGGCAAGGAGATCGCCTACTTCGTGAAGATCTACCGCTAGTGAGGCAAGTCCTTCGTGGGTGACGGCCATGGTGGGATAGACAAGGTTGCTTCTTCGTGGACCCTTCGTGGGTGGAGCCCTTCGTGGACTCGCGCAACCGTTACCCTTCGTGGGTTGAAGTCTCCATCAACGTGGATGTACTATAGCACCACCTATCGAAACCACGACAAAAACATCTGTGTCTCTAATTGCGTTGGAATCCTCCAAACCCTTCCCTTTACATTCTTGCAAGTTGCATGCTTTACTTTCCGCTGCTCATATACTCTTTGCATGCTTGCTTGTTATGTATTGTGAGTGTTAAACTTGCGCCAAAACTCCACTTGAACTTAAAGAAGTTAAAAACTACAACTTTTGGTACTTAGTGTCTAATCACCCCCCCTCTAGACACCTCTTCTCGATCCTTTCAGAGGAGCACGAGGTTGTGGGAGATAAGGATGAACGAGGCAAGGCCTTATCTGTAAATGTGGAGAGAGGTGCGGGTATCTTTTGTAAAATTGTCATAGTTGGCTTTCTATCCGTCATATATAGATCGGACGGTCTACATTACAAGATGGCAGGCATACCATCATCACCAACTCGGTTTTCTATAAGAGTATATATAGATAGATAGAGACTAGGAGTACTAGTAAGGACACCATCTATCGCCGTGTACTACTCCTCAAGGCCCATTCGGGCGGCATAACGTCCCCTACAGCCACTCCCTCCTGCGCTATATTCGGTGGTATTTGTTGAAATTTGGGAGCGACTCGCGATCGCTGGCAGCCACGACTTCACCGACGACGACTTCTTCCCGACCTCGGCAACCTCCTCCTCAACGACATGGGCGATAACTCAACACCAACGGTGCTGCTCCGTTGCACCGTATGTGTTTCATCCTTCCTGCTCAAATCGTGGTAGAATTCATGTTTCTACTCTGTATCCTACTACTATGCTAGTCCACATGATTAGTTTCATCTCTGTTATAGCCGTCATGATTTATTTTGTGACTATTCGGATTATATCTTGTATTAACTTGCTCATATATTCAACTGGCGCAACGTCCCCTACAGCCACTCCCGTTTCATGGACGGCCTGGTCGATGCCTCCAAGGAGCCCTTCATCCACTACTATGAGTGCCCGATGCCATTTTATGGCTTGGCGGTGGACATGGTGCATCACCTCACGGATGTGTGCAGCAGTCACTGCTGGCCCTTGGTGGAGAACATCAAGTACGAGACGTGCTACCCGTTCACCATGCCGAAGTCGCTGGAGGATCACCGCCGCCTGCTAGTCTCGGAGGAGGACGGCAGCGTCTTCCTCTTGATCGTGGGCACTAGCGAGGCCCACGTAGACCGCCACCCCGTCTCTGTAATGTGCGTCAGGGGCGACGCCGCTGACACTGACACTGACACGAGGCCGATGTACGGGTGCATGGTCAGTGTTACTACCCCTTCGGGTCGCGTGGGCGGCGACACCGGCCTCATCGAACGGACTTGGACTCTGGGGAGCTGGGACTATCCCGCCAATGTGTACTTGGAAAACCCATGTCATCCTTTACCCGCCGACGTGGTGCACGGGGACTCCAAGGAGGTTCACCTGGACATATGCATTATCAAGTTAAATGTTGATCATTAGTCTTCGCTCAATGTAATCCGCTGTCTAAGCATGTGGAGACTTCCATGCAGGATCTTGCTCTATTGGAGTATCGCGCATGAATAAAAGTGTATCCGTTTATGGTTTAGTCTAGAATCTTCCATCTATGAATTTTTACTACAGTACTGGTGAAAGACTTACAATGAACCATTTCTTACATCTCCTCTGCCCCCTTGCAAGTCATCCTGATTTAATCCATCCATCTAGGTGTATAAGGGCATGGTTAATATTACTTAATAGTATAGCCAACTATTGACTATAAGAAAGTGGCATGTCATCTGTAGCCAACATGTATAACAACCGATACTCAAAAAATAATTCCTAAAGATCATTTCTTGCAAAGCACAATAAGTGTTATTTCTTCACAAGTTTTGGATGCAGGTTGAACAGTTGAACGCTTTTGTTTGCAAAAGATACCTTTTTATCTATTTCACCCAGATGTTTGTGATCTCTAGAGATGAAACAATATCCGAAGAAACCTATCGATACCCGTTACACATGACATGACTTCCACATCCTTTGTAAAAATAAACAACTCCCCGATCAATGCATTTCACTCTTCGGTGCAATGCACGGGCACCTTACTACTATAGATTAGTACGACCAAAAATTGAACTAACATTATATGTAGTACAATAAATGCTGATGCATGTCCCCTAAAACTATATCATTCAAAACTATGTTCAAATACGAATCCAATGATATAGTTTTTGTTGACATGCACTAACATTTTGTCAGTTAAATCTTCAGTCAAATTCAATGGGGGACTAATAAACCACGACCGATGTAGTACAAGTGTAGAGGGCGGCGCTGCACGGGAGTCTCACCTCTCACCCGCTTGTGGCGCGGCAGTAAAGCCGTCATATCACAAAACCCAACCACTCCCAGTAATAAGTGGCCTAGTAAAATAAACGGACAAGCAACCATCACATCCCTCCGTCTTTTTTGCATTTCATCTCTCTACATTTACTTTCTCTGGTTCATCTCGCACACTCGATCCCTAGCTACTACTCCTAGGGCCAGTTCTTTTGGCGGCTTCCCCAACTTTTCCCACAAGACTAGTCAAAGTGGAGAGTAACAGTAAGGCGCCTCACTCATTTATTTGGGCTTCTAAACTACTACCCCGTCCTGGTTTATTCCTCACCATTGTAATTTTTGCTAAATTTTGACCAAAGATTTAACTGATAAAATGTTACTCCCTCCGTCTAGGTGTGTAAGTCATCTTACGAAAACCAAATAATCCCAAAACACTTAGGCGCGGTGCATTAACTTCTACCTCATTTCTTGTTTCTTGACATATCAACCAATAAGAGATAAAGAGTGTGCATGCCTTTAATGACTTGAGATATCAAACATGACATGCAGTGGTTAGTTCATTGCATGCAATACTATTAATTAGCAAATGAACATTAATGTTTCTCATTTTCTCCTCCTCCTTGGTCATGGTGCACAGCCTAAGATGACTTACTCACCTAGACGGATGGAGTAGTGCATGTGACATGCACTAACATTTCATTAGTTAAATTTATGATCAAAATTTGACACAGATTACAATGGGGGCCAATAAACCAGGACGGAGGTAGTAGTTATGGGATTACTAATCTAGAAGCCTAAAAGAACTGGCCCCTGGTACTCCTACTAGTAGTAGTACTCAAGTTGGAATTCCAATTGCACGACACAACTTGTTAGGCAAAAAATTTGATACGGGTTGTAGGAAGCGGTTTGGGAATTTGCATGCCTTTCCAACCGGTGAGATACTCCGTACAAAGTACGACAGAGAAAATAACCACAGAGAAGGAAGCTAAAAGTAAACAATCAAACGAGCATTTTTGCATTTGTTTTGCATTGAATCGTTTCACAAGCTTGACCAGTGCTGTTTTTCTACTTTTACAAAAACCGCATCGTAATGTTAAAACGTGCATTTGCACGTACATAAGTAATAGTAGTACTCCCTCCGTCTAGGTGTACAAGTCTTCCCTCCTTCTTGGCCACCGTGCACAACCAAAGATGACTTATTGACCGGGCGGAGGGAGTAGCACACCGCAAGCATATATCGAGAGAGCGTAGTCCGATAGTATATAGTAAAGTTTGTGCTATATGCACGTATTTGCAAAATGCGTAATAATACACAATGTTTCCAAACTTTCCCTTTTACATACTTAATTAAGGACGCTAAAAATTCCTGAACGTTCAGGATTTATCATTTGCGTCCCAAAACTAATGAGATCGCCTTACTTAAACAAAAATTATACTCCTCCTAAAAGCCACGACGCCATAGAGCGCTTATGGCGCGCCATGAGTGCCACGGTGCGGCCGCTTTCCCAAAGACGCCGACACAACGCCTCTTCCTCAGCCTTGCAACTCGCGAGGTGCTGATTGGCGGCTTGCCGGCGGGCGAGCATGATCTCACCGGTGTGTGATCCAGCGCCAACAGGTACTCCTCCTCACTGGAAGCGTACACCCGGTCCACGTAACGCCAAGTGTACACGAGGCGCTTGGGCCCGACTGCACTCAGGGAGTCGGCACGGGCGTCCTCCGCCACCCTCACGGCACTCGCACGAGCCTTCTGCCAAAGAGCCAATTGCCTGACTCTCTCGGACACGACATAGGCCTCCCAGGCAGCTTGTTCCGTGGTGCGCTTCTCTTCCCCGGCCTTCTTCTGTGCCTCTATTTTGGTGCGCTCTGCTGGAGGCAAAGCCTGTCGGATTTTGGGTTCCGGCAGACCCTTGAGGTTCGAACACTGGGGTGCGCGCGGAGATTTTGCCCTCTACCTACCTGCACCTCGCCGAATCGCTAGGATCTAAACTATGAAAAGAACAACACAAGAGACACAGGGTTTATACCGGTTCATGCCACCATTGTGGTGTAATACCCTACTCCAGTGTGTGGTATGGTGGATTGCCTCTTGGGCTGATGATGAACAATACAAGGAAGAATAGCCTCGCGAGGGTCTGTTCTTGGCTGGTGCGATGAACTGCTAGGAGGGGTTCAGTCGCTCTATCTACTGGTTTCTTGGTGAGGATCCAGATACTCCCTCCCTCTACCCTGGGGGTGGCTAGTCCTATTTATAGGCAAAGTCCCTGGGCCTCTTCCCAAATATTGAGCGGGAAGGGCACCAACAATTGGCCATTTTGAAGGGGAACAGCGGGTACACTTATCCTGACTAAAGTTGGTCCTCGCCTGTCAAAGGCTCTGGTGGTGACGCCTGCTTGGGCTCCACCATGACTTCCTTCCTGCCGTTGGGCTGGTCTTGGTCTTGTTGCACCGAAATGGATGCCTTTGCTTGATGCTCTCGCCTGGCGCCCGACTGTAGCCCTTGGTCGTCATGGCTTGCGTCATGGGGCACCTCGCGAGGTACCCCGCCTTGATCTCTCCGCCTCCTCGTGAGCCAGCTTGATGAGGCCGTGCCTAAGGAAGCTCCTTGTCGTCCGCCCCGCGAGGCTTGGCCCCTCGCGAGGGTCTTGAGCTTGTGTTGATGAAGATGGGCCGTGCTGGGCCCCCTTTTGAGCCACGCCGCAGGCCGCAGGCAGGCAAGTCTGGGGACCCCCGTTCCCAGAACGCCGACAGTAGCCCCCGAGCCCAAGGCACGCCCGGACTTGGCCGAGCAGAGAGGCGAAAGGGCAAGTACGAAGTGCCGCGGGCCCTAACAGCCTACGGCCTTGGGCGCCGCGTGGCGGTTGATTGGACGTGGGCGTCTCCGCTTCCCCACAATGCCTCGGCAACTGCACGGATTCGACACGTCCCTGCATGCAAGCGGGTCATGATTACCTGCGATTGTGGAGGTCGATGGTTGGCCTTCGCCGGCTATAAGTACGGAACGGGGCGTGCCCTTCCAGTTTATCCCCTCTTGCTTCTCTTTCTTCTCCATGGCTCCGTTAAGGAAGTTCTCGGCCGTAGAGAAAGGGAAGGCCCGCCAGGTTGAGCCTGCCTCTCCCCCGCCCAAGCACGGTCGAGGCTGGCCTCGCAAGCACCCTGTGGCCTCCACGACGGCTCCCCGCGGTCGCGGAGGTGACTTCCCGCGTGGTGACGGGCGGCTGGCCACGGCCGGGGAGCGTGCTTCGGCCGTGCGACCCCCTAGGCCGCGCTTCCACGCTGCGGAGGTGCTGCCGGAGTTCGTTGTGTGGGCGGCGGAGCCGACTAGCGCCTGGCTTCAGCTCCCTCGCTTCCTCCTAGGTGAGATTCCGGCTGGCGCCCCGGGCGGCCTCTGGCTCCAGGCAGATGGCTGCTGTAGCCGGTCCTCGTGGTCTTTGCTGGAGGTCTCTGCGGCCGGGAGCCTGGCCTTGACCCGCGGCTGGCAGACGTTTGCCCGGGCGCGTGGCCTGAGCCGTTGGTGCACCCTGCACTTCAAGTTCGACGGTGATGCCACCCTCTACGTGAGGGTGTTTGGGGAAGATGGTCGCCGCGTGGGGTGCTGCCCTGAAGACGACGACCGCGGCCGGGGACTCAGCTCCGGCGAGGACGGAGAGGACAGCTCACGCGTGGTTGGCGGCACCCAGGGTTCCTCAAGCTTCACTGGTTCTTCTTCAGGCAGCGACTCTTCTAGCAGCGGTCGCGGTCAGCCTCCATGCCGTCGTGCCTGCTTGGAGGGTGGTAGCGGGTCTGCCTGCCGTCGCGCCCCGGTGAAGCACGAGAGGGAGTCCTCCTGAGCTCCGGAGGCGGCTCGAGTCTTCCCTGAGGGCCTGCGTAGGGCGAGCCTCGCCCGATTTGTCCTTTCTTTTCCCTTTTCCTGCGTAAAAAGACAGTAATGTGGGGCCCCGTGGGGGCGTCTTTGGGTTACCGTTGTTAATCATTGTACCGTTTCCGTTATTTTGGTATTGTTCCTTCCGGCCGCACGCCCGCGCATAGGTAATCCCCAGCCTCAGCCATGGGGGCGACCGACCCAGGTCCTGTATTCGTGTCGCGGTGCCCGTGAGGCATGGACTGGAGGGGTGCTCCTGTAGTGGACCCGGGTCGCGAAACCTTGATTGATAAGGACAGAAACACTCGCGAGGGCGCTCGGGCTGCCCCCTCGCGAGAACTAGCGCAAGAGAAATCGAGGCAGGAGGGCGAAAAGTCGAAGAGTCATAAGTCAAAAGACGGCTATAGCTTCAATAAAACTTCAAATGACAATGAACTAGCCAACTGCAGAAAGCAAATGAAAAAGCCGCGTCCGGCACCTAGTCTAGTCTTCGACGTATTCTCACCAGCATGGAGCTAAGTGCTGCCACTGGGCGTGGGAGGGAGTCCCAGGGCCTGAGGCCGGCGCTCCTGAGACTCCTTAGCGTTTACAACCCCAACTCATTGTTACGTGAGAGTGTCACGGGCGGCGAGCTTCACAGGCGTTAGCCTTCTTCACAGGCTCCGGGCCTTTCTTGGGGGAAGCAAGCTTCACGGGCATTGGCCCTCTTCACAGGCTCCGGGCCTTTTCCCAAACGCGACAACTTCACAGGCATTCGCCTTCTTCACAGGCTCTAGGCCTTTTCCAAAAAGATGATCTTCACAGGCATTCACCTTCTTCACAGGCTCTGGGCCTTTTCCAAAAAGATGGTCCTCACAGGCATTCGCCTTCTTCATAGGCTCTGGGCCTTTTCCAAAGGATGATCTTCACAGGCATTCGCCTTCTTCACAGGCTCTGGGCCTTTTCCAAAAAGATGGTCTTCACAGGCGTTCGCCTTCTTCACAGGATCTGGGCCTTTTCCAAAAGGATGATCTTCACAGGCGTTCGCCTTCTTCACAGGCTCTGGGCCTTTTCCAAAAGGATGATCTTCACAGGCGTTCGCCTTCTTCACAGGCTCTGGGCCTTTTAAGGGTAAAAACTTCGGAGGTGCTGGATGTTCCACACATTCTGGACTGGCACCCCCTCCTGAGTCTCCAAGCGCGCAGAGCCGGGCCTGGAAACATGAACAACCTTGAACGGGCCCTCCCACATGGGAGAGAGCTTATGTAGTCCCTCCCTGGAGAGAACCCGCCTAAGCACGAGGTCCCCTACCTCAAGAGTTATGGGGCGGATGTTGCGGCAGTGGTATCGCCGCAGTGCTTGTTGGTATCTCGCCGCTCGCAACACGGCTTCTCGGCGACGCTCCTCCCCCAGCACAAGGTCCATCCCCCGCATGGCGTCCTGCTGCGCTTCGTCGAACGCTAGGACCCGTGCGGAGCGACGTCTGACCTCGTGAGGGAGGACCGCTTCAGCTCCATAGACCAAGAAGAATGGGGTCTCTCCAGTCGGCTTGGTTGCGGTCGTGCGGATGGACCACAACACGGACTGAAGCTCATCGTACCAACCTCTGTCACAGGCTTCCAGCTTCTTCTTGAATGTTCTGGTCTTGAGGCCCCTCAGGACCTCCGCGTTGGCCCGCTCGGCATGGCCGTTGCTGTAACGCCCCGGATCCGATGCGCCAGGTGTCCGCCAGTTATTCGCCGTCGTTGCCATGTCATGTGCTTGCGTGTTGCACTTTGCCATGTCATCATTTGCATTTTATCCTGTCATCATGTGCATTTCATTTTGCATACATGTTCATCTCATGCATCCGAGCATTTTCCCCGTTGTCCGTTTTGCAATCCGGCACTCCTATGTCCTCCGGTGTTCCCTTCTTCCCTCTTTTCGTGTGCGGGTATCAAACTTTCTCGGAATGGCCCGAGGTTTGCCAAGCGGCCTTGGTATAGCACCGGTAGACCGCCTGTCAAGTTTCGTGCCATTTGGAGGTCGTTTGGTACTCCAACGGTTAACCGGGTAACCGTAAAGCCCTCCTTTGTTTCCAGCCCAACACCCCTTCCAAAGTGGCCCAAAGCCCAGCAAACTCCCCTCCATGCTCTCGGTCGTTCGATCACGATCGCGTGGCCGAAAACCGCACCTCATTTGGACACTCCTAGCTCCCTCTATGCCTATTTATACACCCCCATTCCAAATCCCGGATGTTTTTCCCCGAAACCCTAAAAGTCCTCCCCGCGCCGCCGGACGTGTCGCCGCGCGGACACGTCCGCCGACCGCGTCACCGGCCAATCGGGCGCGCCACGTCACCTCCGCCACCGCCTCAGCCATTCTGCGCCGCCACGTCACCGCCGCTGTCCCCCCAGCGCCCGCCCGGCATCACCTTGACCCGCGAGGCACGAACCAAACCCAGCCCTGCCCGCCACCCGTCGCCGCGCTCACGCCCACCGCCGTCGCCCGAAGTCGCCGCCCGCCGCCGTCATCGCCAGCGCCGCCGCCTCCGCCGGCGAAGTCGCCGGAGAGCTTCGCCGCTCTGCCCGCGCCTCGCCCGGCTTCTGCCGCCGCCGCTCCAGCCTCGCCAGCAGCCACACGCCCGCGCCAGTCCCGCCGCCCGCCGCCGCCTCGCCGCATCGCCGCCCGCCCGCCTTCACTTCGCCGCGCCCACTCTGCGCCCGCCGCGCCGCCCCGCTGCCGCCACGGATCCAGCCAGCGGCCTTGAGCTCCCTGGCGCGCTCCCTCCGCCCGGGCCGGGCGCCTCGCCGCCGCCGAATCGCCCGCCGCCCTCGGACCTCCCGCCGCCGCCGCCTTCCGGATCCGGTGCGGTCGGCGGATCCGCCGTCTCCGGCCACCTCCCGCCAACTCCGGCGAGGCCGAGATCGGGACGAGATCCTCCCATGCATCGAACCAAACGCACCCGCGCCCGTCCCGTACCACTCCGTCCCGGTACCGCGTCGTCCCGGGTTGACTTTCCCGGAGGTGAAAATCCACTAAGTCCCGAATCTGTGTTTATTTTCATGCATTTTCATCGCATCACATCTCCGCATCCGTAGCTCCGTTTTGCGCGTATAATATGTCAAATTGTTCGTCTCGACGAGTACATCATTTCATTCCATTGCATCATTTGCATTTGAGCTCATCTTGATGCCCGAAATGCTGTTGGAAGAAGGCTTCAGATCGTTAATTGCAGAATCTTATCAGCTCGAGCTCTTTTGTCATTTTTGCCATGATTTATGTGTGCATCCTATGAGTATGAGCTCTACATGAATGTTGGACTTTGCCATGCCATCTTTCCAGAGGTGTTGACCTTGTATTTTTGTGACTTGTGTGCTGAGTGTATCAAGCTTGTAAAGTAGGGTAGTTGCTGTTGTTGTTTTCCTGGCAGATTCTGTTATATTTTGATGCCATGTTAACATGCTTCTAGTTATCATTCTTTGCATAATCTGGAGATGCTCTATAAACATGTTTTGATATACAAGTCATGCTCTATCCATTCATGCCCTTGGTTGCATTTATAGCCTGCTGGAACATGTTTATATCTTGCTCTAAAGTTGCTTAAAAATGTTTCCTGACAGATTGTTTGCATGAGATTCAATATTCACGAGGTCGTTGTAGTTGATCCGTGTATGCTATGACCTTGCTCTTGCCATGCTTAGCTTCATAATCATGCCTTCTTACTGTTGGTTGCCTTGCCATGCCATGTATTGCTCTGTAGTGAGTGGTTCGAGCTCACGAACATGCCTACTAATCGTTGTTTCTGCCATGTTCAAATCTGTAATAAAACTTGCTATGTTTACATGGGTGCCATCATTTCTTAAGGTCCTTTTTGGCTTATGGTCAGTAAGGGACTATTGATATATGCTTTGAGTAGAATCATGTCATGCCTTGCTTTGCTATTATAAGTTCCTGTAGCATGTTGTTTGCTTGCTCTAAACATGCCTTCCTGATGTTAATTCCTGGTATGTTAGTATTTTCACTAAGTCTGTGAACCTGATATTTTGAGCACTTTCTCCATGCTTGTTTGAACATGTTATGATGTGATTTAGCCGTAGCTCAGTGTTCCTCTTTTGTTAAGCATCTCCTATAGTTCGTTGTCATATGCTTTGTTTTTATGTTGGGGTGCTGTAGCATAGTTTTGTGTTGCGTGCTAAGTAGCATCGGGCTGTTAAACGCAGATTTGCGTCATTCTTGTTTTGCTTGTCATTTGCAAACCGTGCATCCGTTTCCGGTGATCTTTATATCGATTTCAACCGAAATCATCTCATCTTTCAGCGGCATACTTGGTTTGCCAAGTTGATGCCAGTTCATCATTTTCCTTCCGAGCATACATATGCATTGCATATCACATCTCGCATCGCATGTCATGTATTGCATCATATTGCTTGTGCATTGTTCCTTGTTTGATTGTGGTTCCGTTGCTTGTGTTCTTGCTTTGGGTAGAGCCGGGAGACGAGTACGTGAACGAGGAACCTATTGAGAACGCCTACGAGGATCCAGCTTTCGACAACTCTGAGAACCTTGCAGGCAAGATGACCATACCCTCGAAATCACTACTATCTTTGCTATGCTAGATTGCTCGCTCTTTTGCTATGCCAATGCAATGATGCCTACCATTTGCTTGTCAGCCTCCCAAATTGCCATGTCAAACCCCTAACCTTTGACACCTTTTCCTATGCAAACCGTTGTTTGGCTATGTTACCGCTTTGCTCAGCCCCTCTTATAGCGTTGCTAGTTGCAGGTGAAGTTGAAGATTTCTCCATGGTGGACAGGGTTTATGTTGGGATATCACAATATCTCTTATATTATTAATGCATCTATATACTTGGTAAAGGGTGGAAGGCTCGGCCTTATGCAGTGTTTTGTTCCACTCTTGCCGCCCTAGTTTCCGTCATCTTGGTGTTATGTTCCCGGATTTTGCGTCCCTTACGCGGTCGGGTGATTTATGGACCCCCGACGAGTTCGCTTTGAATAAAACTTGTCCAGCAAGGCCCAACATTGCCTTTTACCATTTGCCTCACCACCACCTACTTTTTCCCTTGGGAGTCGCTCTCTCGAGGTCATCTTTATTTTAGCCCCGGGCCAATGCTTGTCTAAGTGTTGGTCCAAACTAGAGCCACTTGCGGCGCCACCTTGGGGAAACTTGAGGGCTGGTTCTAGTTGTGCGTAGTGCTCATCCGGTCGTGGCTCGAGGCGAGATACTGTGCTACTATCGGGATGTCGGCGCCGGGAGGCTTTGCTGGTCTTGTTTTACCATTGTCGAAATGTCTTGATGTACCGGATTCCGAGCCCGATCGGAGTGTCTCGGGTGAAGGTCTATTCGCCGATGATCGCGAGAGCTTGTCATGGGCTAAGTTGGGACACCCTGCGGGTATAAACTTTCGAGAGCCGTGCCCGCGGTTATGTGGCAGATGGGAATTTGTTAATGTCGGTTGTAGAAAACCTGAAGTTGACCTTAATTAAAATACATCAACCGTGTGTGTTACCGTGATGGTCTCTTTCCGTGGTCCGGAAGTGAACACTGATGTTGGAGTTATGCTTGACGCAGTTGTTATAGGATCACTTCTTGATCATACTTTTGACGACCGTGCTTTGCCCTCTCTTCTCGCTCTCATTTGCGTATGTTAGCCTCCGTATATGCTAGTCGCTGCTGCAGCTCCACCTCATGCCTTTACCTTACCCATAAGCTTAAATAGTCTTGATCTCACGGGTGTGAGATTGCTGAGTCCTCGTGACTCACGGATACTTCAAAACCAGTTTGCGGTGCCTATGTTGCGAAAGCGGTGGCGCATCTAAGCTCAAGGAGGAGCTCGATGAAGATCTTGCCCTTTGTGTTGTTTCGTTCTAGTTGATCATGAGTGGAGCCCAGTTGGGGTCGATCGAGGTCCTTTATCGCATTTGGGGTTCTTCTTTTATTTTGGTTCCGTAGTCGGACCTTGATTGTATCTGGATGATGTAATGCTTTATTCATGTAATTGTGTGAAGTGGCGATTGTAAGCCAACTATGTATCTCTTTCCTTATGTATTAAATGGGTTGTGTGAATATTACCTCACTTGCGACATTGCTTTCAATGCGGTTATGCCTCTAAGTCGTGCTTCGACACGTGGGAGATATAGCCGCATCGAGGCGCATAAGTTGGTAATCGAGCCATCCCGACCTTAGGAGCCCCCACCGCTTGATCGTTTTTAGTGGCGAGTTGTGTCTAGAAAAATGTTTTGAGTCATTTAGGATTATATATATCGGAGAGTTTAGGAATTCTTTTTACTCCCGGTCCTTGACCTTCGGTGAGGTATCCCGACGTAGAGTTTTGACTCTTCTCTTCTCAAATTTCACTAAAATTTTTTTTAGGATCACGCGGGTATCTTGGAATCGTTCCGATGGTTTTATGATGACAACATTGTCTTGGTTGCCTCGACATTTAGGGGTTGTGGCGGTGTCCGGGAGTTGAGCTCGAGGTGTTGTCGTCATAATTTTATCGTTGCGATTACGGAATACCCGAGTTTAATGCGCCGACATCGAAAATCTCTTTTATGCAGTTGTTGGTGAGATAACCCCGCTAACCCAGTACTGAGGTGAGTACGGGAGTATTGCCATGACTTGTATAACGGATGCTTTTCGAAGGTTGAGGTAGACGATTTCCGAAGGTTTCTTGGTTATGTGTTGACGGATGGATACAGCTGGATGTAGGGATTGTTAGCTTGGGTGAGATATATATTGCTCCCCTGTATCCCCAACACCTGATTGCATAACCGGAAAGTTTCGGGAGTTTCATAGGTGGGAATTCAAGTAGCTCTTAGGATATCTTTCCGACGGATGTATGATATGAAATTGGGGTTCGACGTCTAGTGGTCCGCCTATTCACGGTTGGTTTCTGATGGTCTCGTTGTGTCTTAAAGAGTCCTTGGCTATGCCGACTTCGGGGCGCTTCGTATGTCATGTGCCTTGCCTTGTACATGATGGTGCTGTGTCGATTGAGCCCGTGTAGGCCCCACCACGAAAACTTCGGACGAAATCTCTATCATATGTTTGTTCCGGCTTATCCTGCAAGCCAATCCTTTGTTTTTGTTTTGAGTTGTGGTATTCGAGTTGCTTCAATGTCAAGTGTTGATTCCATACCTTTCCGAAATGGTGTTCTCATACTCCGATGTGAATACCAATCCTTCTCGACAATCAAGATTGTCATGTCAATCCTTTTCAACCGCGTGTTTCTCTTCAAGTAGATCGATCCATCATTCTTCCCATCTGCAAGATCAATTCTAAGTTTTATCAACGGTGTTTGTTTCGTTCATCCCAAGTTGCCTTTGTTTTCCGCCCTCCACCCTTTTTCTTCAAGGGCACAGATTTCTTAATCAAGTATCCATTGATTCATGTGAAGTCTCTTCATTCTTTTCAATCAATGTTCTTATCCGACGATTTCCCATGAAGATGCTCAACAGTTTCAAGTTCATCATCCTTCATTGGTGTTTCTTCTCCGGTGGATCCAATTCAACCTTTCAGTGTGGATCATATTCCTTTCCTCATTTCAATGTCTTCTCATACCGGTGCACCTCATTATCATTCTACTTCTCGCTATTTGTTATTCCGGAGTGCTCAAGATATCTCGAAGATTTGTGTTTCCATTCTTAATCCGTTCAAGCTATTTGGAGATTGTTATCTCATTCAAGCCATTAAATTCTACCGGTGCAATCTCTATTTCAAGCAATCCTTCAACGGTGTTTCTTTTGAGTGGGCCCTAACCCACAGGTCTTTTCCCAGGATCTTACCTGACTCTTCTATTTTCCCGGAGCTATCCTAAATTCTTTTCCAAGTTTGATGTAAGAATGAATTTTTCATCAGTCAAATGCTTTTCTCCAAGATCTTTCAAATTCTTTTCATAGTTGGCTCAACCTCTTCGCTTTTGATTCTTCCGGTGTGCCTCAATAATTCTTGGTGGTGTTTCTCGTTGTCATTCTCATCATTTGAAGACCGAAGAAGGATTTCTCTTAAATCTTGTTCCATTCTCTTGAATATTCATGGTAGCGTGATGCCATCCTCTCATAATTGCTTTCGATTGAGTCAATTCTTTTCTTACCATCCGGAGCATTTCTTGAGTTGTTTCCATTTCTTTCCTCCGAAGGCCATCATGTCATAATTCTTCATTCTCAGCGTGTAGCTATCATTCTCCAAATCTTATCGGTGAATCGTTCAAATATCCTCTAATCAGTTCATGTTCTCTTCGTTCTCATGTATCTAAAATCCCCTCAAATATCTTCATTCGTTTTTCAATTCTTCCCGGTGAATCATGCCTTTGCTACATCCATTCTCAGTTCTTACGGTGGTTCGTTCAAGATTTCACCTCTTTCGTTATCATTTAATTCATTTGTTGTTTCCAATCCTACCGGTGGTTCGTTCAAGACCTTCCCAAGTTTACGCTATATCTCTTATAATCCTTTCTACGAGAATAAGTAGTATGCCAAATCCGTTGATTGTCATCAATTTAATTGGTGAAGGATAGGCATAACGTAATTCTTATTCTGGTTTCATCCAAGTGATTAATTCCTTCTTTCGGAGTTTGTTCATGATGAACAAATTCTCGGTTTCATTTGTTTCATCTTCTCTTTTTCCAGGAGTTCCAAGCTCTAATTATCTCGTCGCGAAGCTCCATCTAAATCATTGCAAGGCTTCACCTTGTGCTTTCAACTTCTCTTCCTTTCAGTCATTCTTTTTTTTACCAGAGTTCTTCATGGAGGCTCTACATGATGGTTCATCAAGGAGTAAATTCCCTTCTCAAAGTTTTCATCAAGATTCTTTCCTAAGGAGCTCAAGCTTTCTTCATATGGTAATCCGGAGTGCTATTCTTTCTACCATATTTTGGAGGTGGTATTATGTCATTCTTAATAATTTGAGTTCATGTTCCATGATTCACATGTTGTCAACAATGAGGTATTTTAAATCCATCAGTCTCTTCATTGGAGTTATCTTGGTATAGATTTCACCTAAAGCTTTTCCTTAAAGGATGTTGCTATTCGTGGTGCATATCAATGATCCGAGTTTTCTCCTATCCTCTCGGTGAAGAAGTTGTTCATCTATTTGGTGCTCTCAATCAAATCAATGGTTTCCAATTGTGGCCGGTTGTCACCTCATAGTCTCGAGATGTTTTCCATAAGACCACAACAAGCTTGTGTTTCTCGTTGTTGATTTTCCGACAACTCCGTTCAATTCTTATTTGCAAGGATGCTTTCGAAGCTCATTTGTGGCAGAAGTTGTCATTTTCTTCTCCGTCCCTTCATCCCAACGATCTATCTTCTATTCCTTCGTCCCGGAGGCATTGTGATGTTGTGCTCTTCACCCATCACCTCGTTTTGTGAGGGTCGTGTTCTTTTCTTGCTTATCCATTTAACCGGAGTGTTGTATCATCTCTTCAGTATCTTTTCACCTCATTAAGTTTTCTTCTCTTTTCTACCGGATTGTTTGAAATCTCGTTCATCTCTGTTGTACTCTTTCTTTCAATTTGCTCAACCTCTCAAGGTTCATGGTTTTCACTCGTCTGTCAAAGAAGCAACTTAGTTTTACCTCTTCTCTTCCTCTTCCGTTTTCCCTCCGGTGCCATCCTAGATCTCGGGACGAGATCCTCTCGTAGTGGTGGAGTGTTGTAACGCCCGGATCCGATCGCCAGTGTCCGCTTGATTATTCGCCGTCGTTGCCATGTCATGTGCTTGCGTGTTGCACTTTGCCATGTCATCATTTGCATTTTATCATGTCATCATGTGCATTTCATTTTGCATACATGTTCATCTCATGCATCCGAGCATTTTCCCGTTGTCCGTTTTGCAATCCGGCACTCCTATGTCCTCCGGTGTTCCTTCTTCCCTCTTTTAGGTAATGCGGGTATCAAACTTTCTCGGAATGGCCGAGGTTTGCCAAGCGGCCTTGGTATAGCACCGTGAACCGCTGTCAAGTTTCGTGCCATTTGGAGGTCGTTTGGTACTCAACGGTTAACAAGGTAACCGTAAAGCCCTCCTTTGTTTCCAGCCCAACACCCCTTCCAAAGTGGCCCAAAGCCCAGCAAACTCCCCTCCATGCTCTCGGTCGTTCGATCACGATCGCGTGGCCGAAAACCACACCTCATTTGGACACTCCTAGCTCCCTCTATGCCTATTTATACACCCCCATTCCAAATCCCGGATGTTTTCCCGAAACCCTAAAAATCCTCCCGCGCCACGGGCGTGTCCGCCAGCGGACACGTCCGCCGACCGCGTCACCCGGCCAATCGGGCGCGCCACGTCCACCTCGCCACCGCCTCGGCCATTCTGCGCCGCCACGTCACCGCCGCTTTGTCCCCACGCTGCCGCATCATGCCGCAGCCCAGGGTCGAACCAAACCCAGCGCGGCCCGCCACCGTCGCCGCTCGCGCTCCGCGCCCGCTGCCGCCGCCGCCGCCGCCGCCGCCGCCCGTCATCGCCAGCGCCGCCCGCCTCCGCAGCGAAGTCGCCGGAGCTTCGCCGGCTCTGCCCGCGCCTCGCCCGCTTCTGCCGTCGCCGCTCAGCCTCGCCAGCGCCGCTGCAGCGCCGCCATGCCCGTCCGCCGCCCGCCCCGCCTCGCATCGCCGCCGCCCGCCGCCTTCGCCGCGCCGCTCTGCGCCCGCCGGCGCCATCCTCACTGCCGCCCACGGATCCAGCCGCGCCTTGAGCTCCCGGCGGCGCGCTCCCTCCGCGCCGCGGCGCCTCCTCTCCGCCGCCCGAACCGCCCGGTCGCCCTCGGACCTCCCCGCCGCCGCTTGCCGGATCCGGTGCCGGTCGGCCGGATCCCGCCGTCTCCGGCCACCTCCCCGGCCAACTCCGGCGAGGCTCGAGATCGGGACGAGATCCTCCCATGCATCGAACCAAACGCACCCGCGCCCGTCCCGTACCACTCCGTCCCGGTACCGCGTCGTCCCGGGTTGACTTTCCCGGAGGTGAAAATCCACTAAGTCCCGAATCTGTGTTTATTTTCATGCATTTTCATCGCATCACATCTCCGCATCCGTAGCTCCGTTTTGCGCGTATAATATGTCAAATTGTTCGCCTCGACGAGTACATCATTTCATTCCATTGCATCATTTGCATTTGAGCTCATCTTGATGCCCGAAATGCTGTTGGAAGAAGGCTTCAGATCGTTAGTTGCAGAATCTTATCAGCTCGAGCTCTTTTGTCATTTTTGCCATGATTTATGTGTGCATCCTATGAGTATGAGCTCTACATGAATGTTGGACTTTGCCATGCCATCTTTCCAGAGGTGTTGACCTTGTATTTTTGTGACTTGTGTGCTGAGTGTATCAAGCTTGTAAAGTAGGGTAGTTGCTGTTGTTGTTTTCCTAGCAGATTCTGTTATATTTTGATGCCATGTTAACATGCTTCTAGTTATCATTCTATGCATAATCTGGAGATGCTCTATAAACATGTTTTGATATACAAGTCATGCTCTATCCATTCATGCCCTTGGTTGCATTTATAGCCTGCTGGAACATGTTCATATCTTGCTCTAAAGTTGCTTAAAAATGTTTCCTGACAGATTGTTTGCATGAGATTCAATATTCACGAGGTCGTTGTAGTTGATCCGTGTATGCTATGACCTTGCTCTTGCCATGCTTAGCTTCATAATCATGCCTTCTTACTGTTGGTTGCCTTGCCATGCCATGTATTGCTCTGTAGTGAGTGGTTCGAGCTCACGAACATGCCTACTAATCGTTGTTTCTGCCATGTTCAAATCTGTAATAAAACTTGCTATGTTTACATGGGTGCCATCATTTCTTAAGGTCCTTTTTGGCTTATGGTCAGTAAGGGACTATTGATATATGCTTTGAGTAGAATCATGTCATGCCTTGCTTTGCTATTATAAGTTCCTGTAGCATGTTGTTTGCTTGCTCTAAACATGCCTTCCTGATGTTAATTCCTGGTATGTTAGTATTTTCACTAAGTCTGTGAACCTGATATTTTGAGCACTTTCTCCATGCTTGTTTGAACATGTTATGATGTGATTTAGCCGTAGCTCAGTGTTACTCTTTTGTTAAGCATCTCCTATAGTTCATTGTCATATGCTTTGTTTTTATGTTGGGGTGCTGTAGCATAGTTTTGTGTTGCGTGCTAAGTAGCATCGGGCTGTTAAACGCAGATTTGCGTCATTCTTGTTTTGCTTGTCATTTGCAAACCGTGCATCCGTTTCCGGTGATCTTTATATCGATTTCAACTGAAATCATCTCATCTTTCAGCGGCATACTTGGTTTGCCAAGTTGATGCCAGTTCATCATTTTCCTTCCGAGCATACATATGCATTGCATATCACATCTCGCATCGCATGTCATGTATTGCATCATATTGCTTGTGCATTGTTCCTTGTTTGATTGTGGTTCCGTTGCTTGTGTTCTTGCTTTGGGTAGAGCCGGAGGCGAGTGCGTGAGCGAGGAACCTGTTGAGAACGCCTATGAGGATCCAGCTTTCGACAACTCTGAGAACCTTGCAGGCAAGATGACCATACCCTCGAAATCACTACTATCTTTGCTATGCTAGTTTGCTCGCTCTTTTGCTATGCCAATGCAATGATGCCTACCATTTGCTTGTCAGCCTCCCAAATTGCCATGTCAAACCCCTAACCTTTGACACCTTTTCCTATGCAAACCGTTGTTTGGCTATGTTACCGCTTTGCTCAGCCCTCTTATAGCGTTGCTAGTTGCGGTGAAGTTGAAGATTTCTCCATGGTGGGCAGGGTTTATGTTGGGATATCACAATATCTCTTATATTATTAATGCATCTATATACTTGGTAAAGGGTGGAAGGCTCGGCCTTATGCAGTGTTTTGTTCCACTCTTGCCGCCCTAGTTTCCGTCATACTGGTGTTATGTTCCCGGATTTTGCGTCCCTTACGCGGTCGGGTGATTTATGGGACCCCCCTGACAGTTCGCTTTGAATAAAACTTGTCCAGCAAGGCCCAACATTGCCTTTTACCTTTTGCCTCACCACCACCTACTTTTTCCCTTGGGAGTCGCTCTCTCGAGGGTCATCTTTATTTTAGCCCCCCCGGGCCAATGCTTGTCTAAGTGTTGGTCCAAACTAGAGCCACTTGCAGCGCCACCTTGGGGAAACTTGAGGGCTGGTTCTGGTTGTGCGTAGTGCTCATCCGGTCGTGGCTCGAGACGAGATCTGTGCAGCTACTATCGGGATGTCGGCACGCGAGGAGGCTTTGCTGGTCTTGTTTTACCATTGTCGAAATGTCTTGATGTACCGGATTCCGAGCCTGATCGGAGTGTCTCGGTGAAGGTCTATTCCTTCGATGATCGCGAGAGCTTGTCATGGGCTAAGTTGGGACACCCCGCAGGTATAAACTTTCGAGAGCCGTGCCAGCGGTTATGTGGCAGATGGGAATTTGTTAATGTCCGTTGTAGAAAACCTGAAGTTAACCTTAATTAAAATACATCAACCGTGTGTGTTACCGTGATGGTCTCTTTCCGTGGAGTCCGGAAGTGAACACTGATGTTGGAGTTATGCTTGACGAGGTTGTTATAGGATCACTTCTTGATCATACTTTTGACGACCGTGCTTTGCCCTCTCTTCTCGCTCTCATTTGCGTATGTTAGCCTCCGTATATGCTAGTCGCTTGCTGCAGCTCCACCTCATGCCTTTACCTTACCCATAAGCTTAAATAGTCTTGATCTCACGGGTGTGAGATTGCTGAGTCCTCGTGACTCACGGATACTTCAAAACCAGTTTGCGGTGCCTATGTTGCGAAAGCGGTGGCGCATCTAAGCTCAAGGAGGAGCTCGATGAAGATCTTGCCCTTTGTGTTGTTTCGTTCTAGTTGATCAGTAGTGGAGCCCAGTTGGGGTCGATCAGGGTCCTTTGTCGCATTTGGGGTTCTTCTTTTATTTTGGTTCCGTAGTCGGACCTTGATTGTATCTGGATGATGTACTGCTTTATTCATGTAATTGTGTGAAGTGGCGATTGTAAGCCAACTATGTATCTCTTTCCCTTATGTATTAAATGGGTTGTGTGAATATTACCTCACTTGCGACATTGCTTTCAATGCGGTTATGCCTCTAAGTCGTGCTTCGACACGTGGGAGATATAGCCGCATCGAGGGCGTTACAGTTGCTTCGGGGGTGCGCCACTGAAGCGTAGCATATCTGCGTTCCAATGTTAGCACAATATGTTTTGAAGAGGTTACTGGTGAACTGCGAACCATTGTCGGTGATGATGCGGTTCGACACCCCAAACCGGCTCACGATGCCCTTGATGAACTTGAATGCAAAACCCGCTGGGATGGTGCGGACGGCTTCCACTTCGGCCCACTTGGTGAACTTGTCCACGGCGACGTAGAGGTAGCGATAGCCCCCCGGCGCTCGAGGGAACGGGCCAAGGATATCCAGCCCCCAGGCTGCGAATGGCCACGAGAGGGGTATAGTCTACAGACCTCCTGCCGGCTGATGGATCTGCTTGGCGTAGAATTGGCAGGCTTCGCAGGCCTTCACTAGCTCGACAGCGTCATTGAGTGCAGTAGGCCAATAGAAGCCGCTGCGGAATGCCTTGCCCACGAGGGTCCGTGATGACGAGTGGTGCCCATAGTCTCCACCGTGTATACCCGCCAACAACTCCTTCCCTTGCTCCCTGGATATGCAGCATAGGGACACACCATTCGGTCGCTTCCGGTAGAGTTCTCCATCCCTGATACAGCACGCCGAGGCTTGCCGCGCCACACGCTCCGCTTCCTCCTCCTCCTCCGCCAGGGTCCCTTGCGTTAAGTAACTCCGGAGCTCAGTGATCCAACACCCCTCCTGAGGCTCCATCGTCAGGAGTAGGCGCGCTCCTGAGGCTGGGCCACAGACTGGAGCTCCCGAGGCAGGTGGCTGGGGGAGCTCCTCCCGAGGCTGTGCCGTGTTTGATAGTGATGGCATGGCCGAGGGCTTGAAGAGCCACTCCTCGAAGACGCCAGGCTCCTGAGGTAACCGCCTAGATGCTCGTTTGGCGATGTCATCGGCCTCCTGATTGGTGCCACGGGCCACATGCTGCAACTCCAACCCCCAAAACTGCTTTTCCATCCTGCGGACCTCCGCAAGGTAGGCCTCCATGTGCTCATCTTTTGGCTCATACACTTTGTTGGAGAAATTGACGAGGAGCTGTGAATCGCCCTTGATGGTAAGGCGCTTTACCCCTAGGGCAACCGCGGCCTTCAAGCCTGCTATCAGACCTTCATACTCCGCTATGTTGTTGGAGACCTTTTCGCCTTGCTGGAAACAGAGCTGCACGGCGTAATAGAGCTTGTCCTGAGTGGGAGATATGAGCACCGCCCCAGCCCCAACGCCATGCCTGGAGAACGCTCCGTCGAAGTACATGACCCAGCCTTCTGGCGCCTCGCTTCCTGGGGAGAGGGGTCGATCTTCTCCGGCCTTGAGGCCCGGTGCCTCCGTCCATTCGGCCACGAAATCCGCTAGCGCGGCCCCCTTGATGACTCTGGTTGTGTTGAATTCAAGCTGAAATGCTTGCAGTTCAATGTTCCACTCGGCGACCCTTCCGGCTGAGTTAGGGCTCCTGAGCACCCTTTCCAAGGGGTACGCTGAGACAACCTTGATAGGGTGACCCTGAAAGTAGTGCCGCAGCTTGCGCGAGGCCACTAGTAGCGCGAGGAGGAGTTTCTGAGGCATGGGGTACCGTGCCCTCGCATCCCACAACACCGTGCTGACGAAGTACACTGGATGCTCGACGAGGCTTGGAGCGTCGGTGCTGGTGGCGTCCTCCGGAGGCCGTGGCACCTCCCAAGGCGGTGAAGCATCCAGAAGCTGGTTGCCCGAGGGAAGGGCCTCTTCCGCTCCCAGTGCGCTCCCCTGCCCACTACTAGGAAAAGGGCTATAGATAGGATTGATTCTAATGGCGCACCAGACATGTGGTGCGCCATTGCTATATACTAATGGCGCACCATGTGTTGATGCGCCATTAGTTTCAAATACTAATGGCGCACACATCCCATGGTGCGCCATTAGTAATTTTAATTTTTCAAAACTTCTAATGGCGCACCATGGGTGTGGTGCGCCATTACTAGTTTTAACTAGTAATGGCGCACCACACCCACCGTCGCCATTAAAGTTTTGAAAAAAGTAAAAAATTTATAAAATTTTTGTTAGTAATGGCGCACGGTTGACAATGCGCCATTACTAGTTTTAACTAGTAATGGCGCCTTGTCATGATCTTGCCATTACTAAGTTTTTATCTAAAAAATTCAAACAAAAATTCAAAAAAAAATTATATTTTTTTTTCAAAATTTCAAAAAAAAATGCACCCCCCCTTAGACCGCCTTTCCAGTTTTAAAAAAATGATAAAAATGTCAAAAAAATAAAAGAAAATAAGTTTTCCATGTGATATGTGGTCTAGTTGTTGGGAAAATTTACAAATATAAATTTCGACTTTATTTGTAAAATCTCTCTGAAAATTTGTAAAATGGGCATAACTTTTGCATACGAACTCGGATTAAAAAGTTTAATATATGAAAAATCATCTACTCGAAAAGTTACATCCAAATTTAACTGGGGGAACCCCGTTAAACATTTTTAAAATCCTCAAAAGCCTAACAGAAAAAAAGTTACGGGGCTTTTAAGATCTGGAGGCAAAAAAATTCAAAAAAAATTAGTTTTTTTTAGTTTTTGTTAAATCTGGTCAAACTATGGTCAAACTAATTATTCAAGAATATTAGTGTTAATAAATAATTATTTTAGTTATTTTGAATTTTGGTCAAATCTGGTCAAACTATGGTCAAATCTGGTCAAACTATGGTCAAATCTGGTCAAACTGTGTGCGAACTAATTATTCAAGAAATATTAGTGTTACTAATTTTTAGAACAATAGTTTCAAACTCAAGCAGTGAAATGTGTCGATTACATGCTCAAGCTAAATTCACGAGGTTAATAGGATTGACATCTTACTATTGTCGGAAAACAACAAGTGCGAGACTTGGAAGCGAGGAGAATAGAACCCGGAAGTTAAGCGTGCTCAGTTTGGAGTAGTGAGAGGATGGGTGACCTTCGGGAAGTTTGACTATGGAGTGCGATTTGACACGAGATTAAGCATATTGACTCGAGATTAAGCCATAGTGACACGAGATTAAGAAAAAACAAAAAAATTGGAAATTTTGAAAAAAAAATTTTAAAAAATCCTGCAAAAAAATTTGAAAAAAATTATTACTAATGGCGAACTACTATGCGGTGCGCCATTAGAATACCAGATTCTAATGGCGACACAGTGCGCCATTAAAAAGAATTTAGTGGCGTGATGCTAATGGCGCACGGTAGTGCGCCATTAGAAAGCTTTCCTAGTAGTGGCAGGTGATCTTCCTCGGCCGTGGTAGTGATCTCTGAGTCCTTCTTGGTCTGCTTTGCCTTGACACGGGTAGCTGCCGTGGCCTTGGTCCGCGCTCCTCCTAACCACCACGAGCACCGGGCGAGTAGGGAGTGGCGGCGAGGTAGAGTACCAAGGGCTCTTGAGGCGTGGGGCCACCATCACCGGAGGGTTGGTTAGGTATCTCTTGAGATCTTGGACGCCTTTGTCGGCCTCTTGATCCATTCAAAGGGCCCCTTTTTCTTCATCAGCTGGAAGAAAGGCAGCGCTCGCTCCCCTAACCTGGAGATGAAGCGCCCTAGTGCAGTCACTCGCCCAGTGAGCTTCTGCATCTCCCTGAGGGTCTTTGGCGGGCTCATGTCCTCGACCGCCTTGACCTTTTCTGGGTTGGCCTCGATGCCTCGGTGGGACACGAGGAAGCCCAAGAGCTTGCCCGAGGGGACTCTAAACACACACTTCTCCGGGTTGAGCCGCAGGCTCACTGCGTTGAGGTTTGCAAAGGTTTCCTCCAGGTCTTGTATTAGGGTCTTGGCCTCGTGAGACTTCACCACAATGTCGTCGACGTAAACTTCCACATTCTTCCCGAGTTGCGGGCCCAAGGTGATGTGCATGAGCTGATGAAAGGTTGCCCCCGCGTTGCGCAACCCGAACGGCATGCATGTATAGCAGTACACCCCACACGGGGTCAGGAAGGCCGTCTTCTCCACGTCTTCCACCGCCATCTTGATCTGGTGATACCCGGAGAAGGCATCCAAGAAGCATAACAGGTCGCACTCAGCGATGGAATCGACGATCTGATCGATGCGAGGGAGCGGGAACGGATCTTGCGGGCATGCTTTGTTGAGGTTGGTGAAGTCGACACACATGCGCTCCTTTCCTCCCTTCTTTGGCACAACTACAGGGTTGGCCAACCAATCTGGATATTGGACTACGCGAATGACCACCGCGGCTTCTAGTTTGCGGGTCTCCTAGACGATGAAGGCCTGCTTTTCGGTTGACTGCCGCCTCGCTTTCTACTTCACGGGGCGCACGTTGGGGCACATGTTGAGGTGGTGCTCGATTACGCCCCGTGGGATCCCTGCCAACTGATCGGGCTCCCAGGCGAATACCTTCTTGTTTGCACGCAGGAACTTGACCAGGGCTTCCTCCTGCTCGGGCCCGAGGTTGGCACCTATGGTGAAAGTGGCGCTAGTGGACCCGTCCTCGTAGACGGGTATCTGCTTGGTCTCCGCCTTGTCTTGGGTGAATAGATGTTTCTTCTTGGTTGGTGCAGCCCCCTTGGGCTCGGGGGTCCCCGCGTTGGCGGGCTGTGCCGACGCCGCCATCTTGAAAGCGAGCTTGAGCGCTCGCAGCGCATCCCCGGTGTCCCCAGGCACGGTGAGGACACCGCTACTCCCGGGCATCTTCATAAGGTTTTACGCCGGGTGAGTCGCGACCATGAATTGGGCCAGTGCTGGATAGCCGAGGATGGAGTTGTAGGGGAGGCCGATGGGGGCGATATCGAAATCGACCTACTCCGTGTGGAAATTGTCGTAGGTGCCGAAAGTTACTGGGAGCCGGATCTGTCCCAAGGAGCTGGATGACCCGCCCCCAACGCCCGAGAAGGGCCGGCTGGGCTGCAGCCGCTCCCCGGGTATCGGAGGAGGTTGAAGGCCTCAACCGAAACCTGCCGAGGCTGCGCCGCCCGTCGATGAGTCAGTGACAGCCACTGTAGATGGTGGGGTGCACAACATGGGGAGCGCACCCGAGCAGGCCGAGTTGGAGGGTGGTCCTCCGAGCTGAAGGCTAGCTGGCTCGTGGCTCCGACCGGTCCGGGAGCCCCGCCACAGCGTGGCGGGCGCCGACCAGCAGACGAACGACTTGACGTGGTGGCGGAGGCGGCGCTGCGAAGCCGCCAGACGGCCGCGCGACGGGGAGGTCGGCGCGGCGCGGTGGGCAAGGAAGAGGCCGCGCGGCTCTTCCCAAGAGGCCACGGAGGGATGCTGGGGCGACACTTGCTGCTTGTTCCCCGCCGAGCCGGTGGCGGCGTTGACGGCAGGCGACGGGGAACGACGAGGGCGCCCGCCGACGGAAGCCGTCTGGGCGACTCGAGCGGCGAGAGCAGCCCGACGAGCGTCAGACATGGATGCGACGGTCGGAGAAGAGCAGGGCGACGGAAGACGAATTCCGGCGCACCCCTACCTGGCGCGCCAAATGTCGGATTTCGGGTTCTGGCAGACCCTTGAGGTTCGAACACTGGGGTGCGCGCGGAGATTTCGCCCTCTACCTACCTGCTCCTCGCCGAATCGCTAGGATCTAAACTACGAAAAGAACACACAAGAGACACAGGGTTTATACTGGTTCAGGCCACCATTGTGGTGTAATACCCTACTCCAGTGTGTGGTATGGTGGATTGCCTCTTGGGCTGATGATGAACAATACAAGGAAGAATAGTCTCGCGAGGGTCTGTTCTTGGCTGGTGCGATGAACTGCTAGGAGGGGTTCAGTCGCTCTATCTACTGGTTTCTTGATGAGGATCCAGATACTCCCTCCCTCTACCCTGGGGGTGGCTAGTCCTATTTATAGGCAAAGGCCCTGGGCCTCTTCCCAAATATTGAGCGGGAAGGGCGCCAACAATTGGCCATTTTGAAGGGGAACAGCGGGTACACTTATCCTGACTAAAGTTGGTCCTCGCCTGTCGAAGGCTCTGGTGGTGACGCCTGCTTGGGCTCCACCATGACTTCCTTCCTGCCGTTGGCCTGGTCTTGGTCTTGTTGCACCGAAATGGATGCCTTTGCATGATGCTCTCGCCTGCGCTTGCTCCCTTTGCACCAAAGAGGAAAGAAGGACATTGCGCGGGCTAGCGCCCGACTGGCGCCCTTGGTCGTCATGGCTTGCGTCATGGGGCACCTTGCGAGGTACCCCGCCTTGATCTCTCTGCCTCCTCGTGAGCCAGCCTGATGAGGCCGTGCGTGAGGAAGCTCCTTGTCATCCGCCCCGCGAGGCTTGGCCCCTCGCCAGGGTCTTGAGCTTGTGTTGACGAAGATGGGCCGTGCTGGGCCCGTTTTGAGCCACGCCGCAGGCCGCAGGCAGGCAAGTCTGGGGACCCCCGTTCCCAGAACGCCGACAAAGCCTCCCACAAGGCGACATCCATTTCTTTCCAAAGCTCCTCAAGGCTGGGGGGCTCGGCGGGCGGCGCGGAGTTCTCCTCGTAGCGGGGAGCCGACGCGGCCTCCGACGCGCGTGCTGGCGAGATTGGGAACGTCGACGCGTCACAGCGAGGAGTGGAACACCGACGCGTCCTCCTCGACTAGTGGCAGCGAGGATCAGAACGGCGACGCGTCGCGCGCGAGGAGCGGAACGCCGACGCGTCCTCCTCGACTAGTGGTAGCGAGGAGCCGAACACCGATGCGTCCTCCTCGACTAGTGGCGGCGAGGAACGGAATGGTGACGCGTGACCGTCCGGGCGGTGCAACGAGGGGCTCCTAGGGCTTGGGAGGGGCGATGCCATGGTGGTCGACGTGAGAGGGAGGATGAGGAGATAGCTATGAACGTGGACGTGAGGGGGAGGAGATAGCGATGTCGTGGGAGGCGCAGTATTTATAGCGAGCAATGGCACACCTACATAAGATATGGACTGAGCTGCACTGACTTAACTGCAGGTCTAGTTGCGCCACTGACATGTCGGCCAGTCCCTTGTTGGGCCCATATGTCAGTGACCCAATGCACTTGAAGTTAAGTAAAAGCTACGTGGGCATATTTGTTGGAGTAAATTACAGGGGAGCGAAGGGGTGGAAATATTGCTGGTCACAACGGATTGGACGAGCGTGGGGGGAGGAGAGTCATGCATGCAGATTTTTTCACACGGGGTGGAGTGGTGGGACCGCCGGAGGGAGAAGGAGAGTTTGGCAGGCATATTGTTTCCACACATGGAGATGAAAATATTTGGAGACGAACGGGCTTCCAGCGGGTATGGGGAACGGTGCATAATAAGTCATCTTGCATGCCAGGCTAGGTATAGTCTCAAGTCATTAAAAACATACACGCCCCACACATGTTCATATTTCAAGGTGCACTAAATTATTGCATGCGATGATTAAGGCTGGCCATAATGGTGGTATCTTAGCTGGTATCATGCACACGGGAATAGCAAACATGCTGATGTGGCAAAGAATTAGAGAAGTGCAAAGAATCAAAGAATTAATGAGTAGTGTTCATGCATGCATTGGTAAACACATTTTTTGTGAAGAACGGCAACATTAGTTGAGTACTTTTGCAGACTTCAAAAACTATTCCACCGCCTCTACTATCTTGCTAAGAGTAGGTGAAATTTTTGAATCGAGCCCTTTAAACTAGAAGGGAGGTAGTGGTACTCTAATAGCTAGGTGTGTAAGTCATCTTACAAAAACCAAATAATCCCAAAACACGTAGGCGCGGTGCATTAACTTCTACCTTGTTTCTTGTTTCTTGACATATCAACCAATAAGAGATGAGGGTGTGCATGCTTTTAATGACCTGAGACTATCAAACATGACATGCAATGGTTAGTTCATTGCATGCAATACTATTAATTAGCAAATAAACAATAATGTCTCTCGTTTTCCCCTCCTCCTTGGTCACGGTGCACAGCCTAAGATGACTTACTCACCTAGACGGAGGGAGTATCAACATTCACAATGTCAAATCAATATTTTTACACTCATTATAAAATGTAGTTCTTATACTCATCATAATCAGTATTTTAGATATTGATATTTTTAGTATAAATTTGGTTGTGGGATTTCATTGATGCCTATCAAAGCGTGGAGGAAGCGGAGCTGAGGGCTTGCATTGCCGGTCTCTACATAGGTATTTCTCTTTATAATCTTGTAATTTTAGAGACTGATTGCGCTTTTGTGGTAGCGTCTCTTGCATCGGGGGACTATGACAGGTCTGCTATGCATGACCTGAAGATGAAAGCGTTGAGCATCTCGAAGTTGATCAACAATCTTCAATTGTCAAAGATTAGCTGTTCGGCCAATAAGGTGGCACACTTAATCGCTAAGTATAGCTTTGACAATAGATTAGATGGTATTCTTGTAAATAACGTACTGCCTTGTGTGGTGAATATTTTATCGAATGAGTGTACTGGTGTGGCTGGTTAATTAATATAAGGTGGTGTTAAAAAAGTATAAATTTGGTCAACCACTTTGCAAACGGTTGATGGGAGTAAAAAGGACGAGAGGGAGTATCATGCATCTTGAGTAGGCAAAAAAATTGCTCATTTATAGCGGTAGAAGTCTCAAAGGCGCGACCCATGCGCGAGGGAGGCGAAGGTCGTGGGAGGCGCGACGGTTGGCGGAATTAAGTGAAGTTACATCCACGCGCGGCATGGCGTCTGCGAACAGCGAAGCTATACCGTCAAGCCTACGATATGGGTCTAGTAGACATGACATCTAGTGGGTCCCGCATAGTTCTCGAGAACTCTTTGGGGGCTTGCAGCCGTTTATCCATCGGGCAAGCCAGTAGCCCCACGCTGTTTGCACGCCCTACTCGTCCCCGTCTTCTACCTCACAACAGCTCGCTCCTAGTCGTCCCGTCCTTTCACATTAGTTCGCTCCCAGTTTTTTTGCAGGGTACAACAGTTCAACTTCTCCTAACCCTCCTCCAAAATCCATGGCCTCCCAAATCTCCATGGTCACTGCCGAGTACCAGGTTAGAGCCATCAACGACGATCAGTTCATCATCATCTACACACGTGGATCCGCGACGGTGAAAGCATGGCTTGCTCGCTTCCTACGCATATTCAATAGTTCAACGGATGAGTGGGTCGCTGGGCTAGATGTTGAGTACACCACAGTCCTTGGACGAGAGAAGGATCTAAAGGACGAAGAGAGGAAGAAGCCCACCGTGATCCAGGTTTGCGTACGTAACGTTTGCTTGGTCTACCACATATGCCATGCCGACGTTGAGTGCCAGGATTTTAAGAACTTCCTCAAGGACAAAAGAGTGAAATTCGTTACTATAGGCTTTAAGAACGACAGGGATGTCCTGCGTCGGATAGGTTTAGTTGTAGGCCAGCCCTTCGATCTCCAGAAGGCAAGCCTGGTGTCCTCCTCTCAACCCTCAATGCTGACCCTAGCAGTAGCCATGATTGATCCTTCATATGCTAAACTGAAGAAACCTCATCACGAGTTTCATCATGCATGGGAGTCAAAGATATTAGATGAAGATCACATCCTGTACGCAGCAATGGATGCCTACCTTTGTTTAAATATCTACAAGGGTTGGATGAAGAAGCAGAGCCCAGTTCTGTTTCAAGCAAAGAAGCATCGGCGAAGAGAAAGAGGAAGAGGGACGAGGACGAAGTCGAGGACGTGGACTCGGACTCTGAGTAGGTGGCAGTGCCGTCGCTCATCTTTGGTTCTCTCGCAGATCAAGCGGACTAGTTGCTTAGTTTATTTTCAAGGGTGTGTTGTCTTTGAGGCCCCATCAGAACTATGTTTATGTTCTTTCTCGTTATTTGAACTCTTTAGTATGTACAGTAGTACTAGTACTATGTCTTACTACTGTTCTTCTTGCAGTTGGTACTACTGCTCGTATCTTCCTGTTCCTACTGTACATAATACGTTCGTACTAGTAGTATAATTTGGGTCAGTCGATTTGTGAAAGAAGTTCGACGGAGCGAAGGAAGAAGACGGTAGAAGAGGTGGAAGAAGCCCTTCTAGCCATCCATGTTGCATCAAACGGCTCCCATGAGTCGACTGACCCAAATTGCTCCTTCAGATTGCATGATCCATGTGGCATTCAAGGTCTCGAAGGTAGATTCCGCATCCGCACCTGGTTTGCGGGCTCGACGCGCGCGCGATCGGCTTCCGCCGTGACAGCCACCATGCGCGCCTCCTCCGTGCAGGCGGAGACTACAATGACATGCTAGTTCCTCCTCGCCGGCATGCTGGAGCACGCGCTCGTCCTCCTCTTCGTACGCTGCGTGCATAGACGGGGCTCCACCAGCTGCTCGCGTGCTTGGCAGCGCGGGGGCATGGCGAGGAGGGACTGCAGATGACGTGAGCGGGCGAGCCTTTGGCTTCATGGCACAGGGATGGCGGCGACACGACGGTGATGGGTGAGAAATTGTTGGCTGGAGCAAGCGGGTGCCGGCATGCGCAACGGCGGCGGCGGCATATTGATGAGTGCGCGTGTGGGAGCTTACTTTAGTTTTATATAAGGTTGGTCAAACTTAAAAGAAAACCGTACTAGTACACGTAAACATTAGACTTAGGCAGCGCTTTTATTAGTTTTTTTGAAGTTAGTACCACAACCATGATACGGAATCCTATGCAAGCGCGTGAACCGTGGGCGCGCGGTCGATCGAACGGTGCGTCACCGTGTCGCGCTCGAAGGACATCCACCGAACCTTTTTGTGTGTGTGAAAACAATCCTCGAATATTACTCAACTTTTTTCCTGGGAAAGTTCTTGACGCTGCAATATTTCCATATATTTGAATTTAGCTCCAGTTTGTGTTTATTTGGATTTGGACGTTTTAGGTGCGCCCTAGTTTTTTTAATACTTATTTTGTGTGTGTGACTAAGAGAGAACGTGTGTATGTGTCCATATGTGTGTTGTGGCGGAAGGGCAATGTGGAGACGGTGTGCGTGTGATACAGACATAGAGAGGTGTGAATGTGCAAATGATCATGCATGAGTGAGACATAGACAGATGCCGATACGTTGTGTATACATGAGAGAACGGTCTTCTAGTTTACTTGTGTGTGTGTTGTGTGTGTGTGTGAGAGAGAGAGAGAGAGACAGAGAGAGAGGAGCATCCGTAACACAACAACCATCTCTCTCGATTCGTCCGTACCTCGCACGATCTCATGCAACACATGCATCAACGCACACATTTTGACACCTTCACCCGGCCCTTGCCCACCTCAAGGCCTGCACAATCTCTTCGTGAATACCCATTTCTATCCTTAGGTTTGTTTTCTCTCAATATCTGACACACACACACGCACACGCACACACACACACACACACACACAGCACAACACACACACACACACACACACTCCCCCGAGCACACAATTCATCCCCATCCAAGGTTATATGGCGACCACTCTCGCTTGTGCTTCTTTGCACCCCAACATGCACAACACCTCAATCTTCAAATTAAGAGGGCATCGAGCAGATCGAAGACCGCGACCACACCGCACTAGAGAATGCGGCGTCATTTGGAAGCAGGGTGATGTGACGACGGCTGACTGACTCCTCCCCCCACCCTCTCTCTCTCTTGCACAAAATTACCAATCCCTCTCTGTCGGGGGGAGCTGCCCGCCACGAACACCTATGGGGCCGGGGCCCCTTGTCTGTGCGGTACGAGGGCGGAGGGAGCACAGAGAGCAGATCGAGAGCCTGCACGCTGGCTTTTTTACCCGAGTTCGGACGCGGTGGGCGCAGAAACCCTACTCCTGCCTTGGTTTGTATTGAGCTCGGGAGCTTGAAGAGCTACAGTAGCAGCTACACCGAGCGTGAAAGTTGTAGTGTCGAACGAGTCGAACCTCTTCCAGCCGAACGAGCCGAACCCCTTCCACGTTGTGCATGGGCCTCCTTTTATAGTGCAAGGGGTCACCGACAGGTGTCAACGTGGGAGAAAGGGGTAAAAATGTAAAAGAGGTGGTAGTTGGAACAGTGCGGGAACAGTGAAGCTATAGTGCGTGAACAGTGGTCGCTACCTACTTTGACAGAGGGGGACAAGGGCATTTAATGCCCGTCGCCGTCGACCCCAAAAGCTCCCGCCCTTGTGTCTCCGTCTGCCACGGCGATGGATCCACCACCGTGAAGTGCCACCGTGTCCCCAGGCTGCATGCCACCCGCCACGCGTCCTGGAAAGGCCCAGGCACGCGTGGGGCTGATGAGCTGGGCCAGCGGGCACACAACAGAACCCTCCCGCAAGCACCTTGCCGGTCTTGATTTTGCCGGGCCGGGGCTTGCGGGCTCAGAACTTGTCGCTCCCGGGCCCTTGCCGGCGCATGTAGCGCCAAGGCGTGTCTTCTATGATGTAATCTTCTAGTCTTCCTGGCAAGCTCCTCTTGCCAGGGCCTTGCGTGAGTGATGTAACCTTGAGCGTGGAACGGCCTTCCCGGCAAACTCCGCTTGCCGGGGTCTCGATCTTCTGTCTTGTATGCTTCGTCTTTGAATGGTTTGATATGGAGCAGAAGGTTTTCGGCGAAGGCACGTGGTAAACCCTGCCGCGGGGGCTGCGACCGCCCGTGCACAAGTTGGGGTACTGGAGGTACCCTACCTTAGTACACCGACAGGAGCCCCCGGCTGGGCCACACACGGTGCCGAGCGCTGTTGGGCCAGGCCCAAAACAGTGCACGGGCACACGCAGCCCACGGCGTGCCGAATCCACTTCCGCATCTGCCGCATCCCCCCGTGACGGCACGCGTCGCCTGCGGCGTCGTGGGATGGGACGTGCCCACGTTCTTTTACTGGGAAGAGCGAAACGCCCCCCACTTCCCCATAAAAGCAGAGGAAGCAAGAGCGGTTCCCCTCCTTCGCTTTCATTGCATCTTCTTCCTCCTCCAGAGATCCCCTTTGCGCTCCGCCTCCAAACCTCCGCCGCCGCCGCCTGCATCTCCAGCGCCGCCGGGCTCTTCGTCCCCCTTCCTCCGCCGCCTCCGCCATGGCCCCGAAGACCGGGAAGGGGAAGGCGGAGAAGACCAAGAGGGAGAAATCTGAGCAGGCGGCGAAGCTCGCCTCGCTGCGGAAGCGGAACGTCGTCTTCGCGCTGGCTCGCCGCCAAGGAACTCTGGAACAAATATTACCTGTTCTGGGCCAAGAAGACCAATGCGCATCCTCGGACCAGAGCTTATCCTGCCGCTGCCAAGGACAACTATCCCGGCGGGTACTTCTTCTTCGCAGCTTTCTTTCATTGCGGCCTTTGCCCCCCTTTTTCTGATTTCTTCTGCGACATCATGCACACATACGGCTTCCACCTTCTTGACTTCACCCCCAACGCCATCCTCACAATGGCGGTTTTCGCACACATGTGCGAAAACTTCATTGGAATACACCCAAACGTAGCGCTGTTTAGGCACTTCTTCACTCCTAGAGCAGAGCCCGGCGCCCCCCTCTCAGGAGGAATTTCTTGGGTTTTTTGCCTGAACAAGAAGGAGGAGTACTTGCCGGGGGAGCTCCGCGGCAAGTGGGAGGAGTGGCGTGCAGACTGGTGCTGGATCGTTGAGGACGCGCCACAGCCCTTCACCGCGCCGCGCACAACGCCCATCGTGCGCGGCAGAGACTGGAGCGAGCTGGATTCGGACGACGTCAAGCTCAACATCGCTCTCATCCGGATTCTTCGTCTTCGAATGGCAAAGCTGTCCGTTGCGTATTGGCGCGAGACCTCCTCCGCCGCATTGCCCCTCTCCAAGACAGAAAAGGCCGGCTGGGAGTACGGCAGCGCGGGGATATAATGAGGCTGCGCCGGGCTGAACTTCAACTTCACGACGCTGAGCTGAGGGGATGGTCCGGAACTCTTTAAATATGACCCGGCCCATCCAGAGTGGTTCAGACCTCCCCGGGGAGTGGTGCCCCTCTGCAACAGCACAGCTCGGGATCGTCTTTGCGCCATGATGCCCGCGTGTGATTCGCACGGCGTGGACCGCACGTGGATTTCGCCCAGTCCATCAGACATCCTCAGCTTCTTCGACAACCTTGTGGAGTTGGCGAAGAACAAGGATGACATCAAGGAGCATACGCGGGACACTACCGACCAAGAGCTTGCATACATAGCTTCTCGGGCTGAAGAGGCGCTGCAGCCGCAGCGGCAGGAGAGTTCGGCTACACGCCCGAGGAGGCAGAGGCATGAAGTGTCCTGCCAAGCGGAGGCGGAGATCCGCAGACTCTGCAGCTTCCTCCCGACGCTTCGCCGGGTCCCTCTCGAGGTACTCCGGATCCCGGAATCGCGGCGAGGCAAGGCAAGAAAAAATGGCGCTGCCGGAGGGAACAGAGGCGTCGCAGGAAGCGAAGGCGCCGGAGGGAGCGGAGGCGCCAAAGGGAAAGAGGTCGCAGCGCAAGGCGCTGGGTCCGGCGAGCCAGCCGGGGAGGAGGAGGAGGAGGACGCCGAGGCCGCCGAGGAGCCCGGCGGGTCCACGGACCTTTATGCCGACGACCTCTCCTCGTCGTCGGAGACCTCCCCGCCCCAGGCAAGCCCTAGGCGTTCTCCACTGAAGCGCCTCCGCAAGGCAGCGACGGGAGCGAAAGCGCAGGCCCCCCGGCAACAACCAGCTCGCCGGGCAGCGCAAGCTTCCCGGGGAAGCCAAGCTGCGCCGAGGGCGACCGGCGCACCGGCCACGGCGGAAGCGGCCCGCACGCGGGCCACGGCAGAGGCGCCCCGTAGGTCGGCGCCAAGCGGACAGGGGTCTTCTCGGAGCGGAGCGGCGGCTCCGCCCGCTTCCCGGGCCTCGGCTGCCACAGGGGCTGGGTCTTCGCAGCCCCCAGTCCCAGGGACCGCCAAGCGCCCGAGGGAGTCTTCGCCTTCCGCTCCTCGCGCAGACGCGCCCCAGGTGGAGTATGACTTCTTCACCTTGAGCGAAGACGACGAGGAGGAACAGGAGTAAGTATTCGAGATCTTATGTCATGTCAAATTTCGCCTTGACTATTGCTGAAGCTAATCTTGTTTCTTGCGTTGATTTCGGGACCTTGACCCAGCGCGCGGTGAAGAAGGCCAAGGTGCCCGTGGTCGAAGTCGCGGACGACTCGTCCGCCGCGGCGACCGGGGACGTGTCGGAGCCAAGCTTGCCGGATCCGAGCGCTGCTCCGAGGAGCAGCCCCCAGCGCAGCCCCCAGCGTAAGTCTGGGTTCTGCACTTTCGCTCGCCGGGCGTGTTTGAAGATTTTAGTCTTGTGCTAATGCCTTGATGTTTTTGTCTTGACTTGTGCAGAGGTGGAGCTACAGCGGCAGGAGCGTCCGGAGGTCGCCCCCGAGGAGCCGTAGGCCCTGCCGTCCCCGCCAAGGTCGAGCTCTCCGACAAGGGAGAGCACTCCGCCAAGGGCGGGTACTCCGCCGAGGGCGAGCAGCCCGGCGAGGGCGGCCACTCCGCCAAGGCAGAGCTCCCGGCAAGGAGCCCGCCACGACGACGTCTGCCAAGGTAGGTTCTGCAACTTTGTCTTCTTGGCGTTGTCTCTTTTGGATATTTGCTTGAACTTCTTTTGCTTTTTTTCTTCTTCTTCTAGATCCTCCTCCCCGAAAGCGAGATGGAGACGGAAGTCGTCATTATTGAGGAGGAGGACGCAGGGCGGCGGCGGCGACGCCTGCCGCCGAGGACACGGTGGGGCCGCCCGGGCCAATCAAGCGAAGAGACCGCTCGGCTGCGGGCGCAGCTGCCGGGAGGAGGATGGCGACCGCACCGCCCGGCCGGCGGCGGGAGCATCAAGTCTTGCGCCGATCGCCGACCCTCCGCCGGAGAGGAGCAGTCCGGCTACTACTTGAAAGCCCCCAATGGCGTCTTCATCCAGTGCCGTGGGGATCTTCGTCGCGAGCTCCAGCGGGGCGAGGCCTTTGATGGGGAGGTCCTCGCCTCCGCGGTTTGAAGATCATCGAGGGCCCGCGGGGCGACGGGCCCGAGGAGAGAAGCTGCTTCACCAGCTCTGCCCTTTACCGGGCAGCGGTAGGCTCGCTTCGAGGCCCTCGCCGCCAAGGCCGCCGAGGAGATGGAGAAGCGTCTTGGCGGAGCTCAGCGCCGCCAACCAGGCTGCTCTCCGCGAGGTGGCGGAGAAGCGTGAGCAACTTCGCCGGGAGTATCAAGAGTGGTTCTTTGGAGAAGGCCGAGGCGAAGAGCAGCAGCTGCTCGCCGGGTGGAGCTTTCGGCGAGAAGGAGAACTCGCCACCAAGGTCAACCTCGACTCCACGAGGAAGACCTTGCCGCTCGGGAGCAGGCCCTCGGCGGGAATCAAAGGGCGAAGCCGCGCGGCTGCCGCGGAGACCGCCAAGGAGGAGCTCGCCGCCAAGGTCGCGAAGCTGGAGGAGTTGTTGAAGGCGAACGTGGAGAAGGTCGCCGTGCTCATCACAGAGCGCGAGAAGGACGCCCACACCAACTCAGAACTCCAGGTGCGGCTTTCCAAGAAGGGCGACGAGTTGAAGGCCGCCAAGGACTCCATCGAGGACCTTGAGCTGAAAGTCTCCACGCTGCAGGACTCGCTTGGCGCCGCCCGGGATCGGGAGACCAAGTTGAAAGAGGAGCTCCGCAAGGAGCGAACCTTGGTGGACAGCGCCAACAAAGCAGCCGAGCACTTCTGCCGTACCGTCGAGTTATGGACCGAGGACTTGGTATCCTGTGCGTCCGACATCGACCAGGAGCTGTTGGCGCTGAAGCTGGAGCATCTCATCTACTCCCCGGATCCAAATCTCCCTCCCAGCGCCAAGCTCAGCCTCTTCTTCAGGGGGATCGCGCCGGCCCTTGCAGATCTGCGGAAGAAGATCCCCACGCAACTCGCCGAGGAGACTCGCCGGCTGTGCACGGGAACCATGGAGCGTGTGCTGACGAAGATTGTATACCGCCAACGTTCTTCGCAGCTTGCCGGCCGACGCGAACATGGAGGCTCTGAAGGAGCAGGTCGCCCACATCATTGCCAAAGTGAACAAGATCTCCAGGGTGGAGGGCGACCGCGTAGACTAGGCCTCCTTGTTCTTTATCTCTTTTTGTTGCTGCATAGGGTGTTATGAACTCATTAGTCATCGCGACAAGTTATTCCTTGTACGATATTATCTTTATTTTGATCAATAGATGCAGTGTTATCTCCCTTGATCTGATCCTCAACTTTGTATGCTTCAACCCTACGCTTCTAGGGAACTTGCCGGCAAGGGGTCCTTGCCGCAAGCGCTGAGTGCTGAACTCGAAGCAGCCCGCTGGCCAAGGTCTTACCGGCAAGCAACCTTGCATGACTAGTCGCAACGCACTTAGCTTGCTGAGCGGACTCGAAAACGAAACAAGGGCGCGACACTTGTCGCAGCTCACTAAAATCGTTGAGCGTGCTCGAAAACAAGATAAGGGTGCGGCTATCCACGGGTAGGTTCCTCCGCGCACAGGTTTTCCATACAAAGTGTGGTTGTTCAAGGAAGGCAACTTAAAATTTAAAATTTGAACTGCTCAAATTCTAATAACTTAGCTTTCGTGATCTGTGCGTTCTCCGGCAAGCTTCTCTTTCTTGAACAGCACTTGGTTCATCCTCCATTTCCTTCCCCCCCGGCAAACTTGTGCGCGAGGAACGTTCCTTCTGCTTGAGAGGCAAGGAAAGAGAAGAGGGAAACAAGTATACGGCCTTTCGGCGTGCTATTGCTTACCGGATGTGTACGTTGCACAAAATGCCAAATAACACATGCAAATTGCAAAGAAAAGCATGCAAAAGGCAAATAGCGCAAAACACAGAAACTTTACTGATGCACGGGGTCTGCGCCCGGCTTTGTACAAAGGGTTACATGCAACAGCGGCAAAGCTTGTACAAAAGGTGGTTGCCGAGCGAACACGGCAACCGCGCTTTATGGGTGAAACTTGCGAAGATGCTCTATGTTCCAGAGTTGCTCACGGTAAGCCTTCTTCGGTCTCGGGCGGACACAGCGCGGGCCTCGTGACTTGTCTCACCCGATAAGGGCCTTCCCACTTCGGCGTCAACTTGTTGGAATTCTTGGCGGACTGAACACGCCCGAAGAACAAGGCCGCCTTCCTCGAGACTCTGGCTTTGACCTTGCGGCTATGGTAGCGGCGCAAGGCTTGCTGGTATCGAGCAGCTCGTCTGAGAGCACCGAGACGTCCCTCCTCAAGGAGCAATGCATCATCTTGCCGCGATTGCTCTTGCTCGAGCTCATCATAAGCGAGCACTCGAGGAGATCCGTATACGAGTTCCGTGGGGAGAACTGCCTCTGCTCCATAGACTAGAGAAAAAGGTGTCTGTCCGGTGGCTCGATTTGGTGTCGTTCTGATTGACCAAAGAGCCGCCGGTAGTTCCTCTATCCAATTTCTTACGCACTTGCGCAGCCTGTCGAAAGTTCTTGTCTTGAGCCCGCGCAGTACTTCAGCATTGGCCCTCTCCGCTTGACCGTTGCTCCTCGGGTGAGCAACAGAAGCGAAACAGACCTTGGTGCCAAGGTCTTGGGCGTACTGCATGAAGGTGCGACTAGTGAATTGTGTACCGTTGTCGGTGATAATCTGTTAGGGATCGAAAACGGCACACAATCGATCTGAAGAACTTGACCGCTGATTGTCTTTGTCACCTTTCTCGCTGGCTCCACTTGGCCACTTTGTGAACTTGTCGATTACTACGTACAAGTACTCAAAGCCCCGACAACCGCGGTGGAAGGGGCCGAGGATATCGAGCCCCGCACGAGAAGGGCCAGACAAAGGGATTGTTTGGAGAGCTTGAGTTGGTGATGAATCTGTTTTGCATGGGCCTTGCGCTTCACACTTGGTTACTAGTGCGATTGCATCTTGGAGGCTTCTTGCCAAAGAACCCTTGCCGAAAGCTTTCGACAAGCGCCCTTCGCCAATGTGGTGGCCGCATATGCCTCCGTGTATTTACGCCAGCAGCTTCATCCATCTTCCACGGAGATGCACTTCATCGACACCATTGAGCCTTCTTCGCATACAGCTCGTTATCCACTTAACTGGTACATACTTGATTGTCTGGTTATCTTCTCTACTTCTTACGGGTCGTCGGAAGTTCTCCGGTTTGCAAAAAGCAGACGATCTGCTGCGCCCATGCCGGAGCTTGGGGCTCAACGACAAGGACTAAAGGCATGAGGGCAGCTGCGGGAACCTCGGCTTCTCTGGCAAGAACCTCTGCTCTGCCGGCTGAAGGTCCCGCAAGCTCGCCGGGCGAGGCTTGTCGGGAACACTTGCTTCAACTGTACAGACCCGAGGATCTGCAGGAGCAAACTGTTCCTCAGCGTTCTGGTTGTTGATCTTGGGGACCTTTGCGGCGGCCTCGGGGAGACCTGCCGGCAAGTAGTCGCCGGAGACCAACTTTCTCTTCTTGGACTGCCCATTTGATGGCGTGATGGATGGTTGAGTCAGCTTGAGCAAGAAGGTCCCTGGTTCCACAGGTAACTTCATCGAAGCACACTTTGAAAGGCCATCTGCGATTTCATTCTGAGCTCTCGGGACGTGCTCCATCTGCAAACCTTCAAAGCGCTCCTCAAGCTTCCTCACTTCATCGACATAAGCTTCCATCAAAGGGCTCTGATAGCTCTTGTTAACTTGCGGACCACCAATCGAGAATCTCCCGCACAATCAACTTCGATCCCAAGTTCGGCCGCAATCCACGGGCGGCGAGCAATCCTTCATATTCAGCGGTGTTGTTTGTCGCTTGCTCCTTGGGAAGTGCATCTGGATAACATACTTGAGGTGCTCTCCGGTGGGCGCGATGAGTACCACGCCAAGACCGGCGCCTTGCAGCGAGAAGGCACCATCAAAGTACATTACCCATTCACTTGTTGCTTCTTGTACGGGTGTACTTGTTTCTTGGACTTCTTCATCGGGCGTTGGGGTCCACTCTGCTATGAATTCTGCTAAAGCTCGGCTCTGTATGGTTGAAGTACTTTCAAACTTGAGTCCAAAGCTCGACAGCTCCAGTGCCCACTCAACGATCCTGCCTGTTGCTTCTGGGTTGTGCAATATCCTCTTCAGCGGAAAGCGAGTGACCACTGTTATCTTGTGTGCCTGGAAGTAATGGCGCAGCTTTCTCGAGGCCATGAGGAGGCCGAAAAGCAACTTTTGCACACCCGAGTATCTTGATCTAGCCCCCTGGAGAAGGGAACTCACAAAATACACTGGGCGCTGCACCATCTTCTTCCGCACCTCATCCTGTTCTGCTTGAGTTGTTCTTGTCGGGGCGGAGCTTGTCGGAGCAGCCCCACGCTTGTCATTTGGACTCGCTTGCGGTGGTGTGGCCTCCTCGTCGGACTCCTCTCCGCTACTAACGCAGCACTAACCACCTGGTTGGTTGCCGCTAGGTACAGCAGCAACTTCTCCCGTGGTCTAGGTGCGACAAGTATTGGGGTGGAGGATAGGTACCGTTCAAATCCTGCAGGCGCTGCCTCCGCTTCGGAGTCCACTTCATGGGACCTGCCTTCTTCAAGATTTTGAAGAAAGGTAGGGCGCGTTCTCAGAACTTTGAAATGAACCTCTTGAGGGCAGCCACACAACCTGCAAGCCTTGACATCCTTGACTCGCTTGGGGCTTCGATTTGCTCAATGGCTTTAATCTTGTCGGGTTGGCTTCAATCCCCTCTCAGTGACACAAAGAACCGAGAAGTTTGCGGAGGAACTCCAAAGACGCACTTCTCGGGGTTCAACTTAAAACAGTATCTTCGCAGGTTCTGAAATGTCTCTTCCAAATCTTGAATCAGCGTATCCTTGCTTTTGCTCTTCACCACGATATCATCCATGTAAGCCTCTACATTTATGTGGATCTGTGGCTCAAAAGCGATATATACTACCCTTGCAAATGTTGATCCTGCATTCTTCAAATCCAAATGGCATGCGTATGAAGCAATAAGTGCCACATGGAGTGATAAATGCAGATCTTCTCTTCATCCTCTTTGGCCATAAAGATCTGGTGATAGCCTGAGTATGCATCAAGAAAGCGAGTAGCTCACATCCGTGATGGAGTCAACAATCTGGTCAATGCGCGGCAAGGAATGGATCCTTGGGACATGCTTTATTCACATCGGTGAAGTCTATACACAGCCTCCATTTCTGTTGGCCTTGCGCCGACGATCGGGTTTGCGAACCACGTCGGATGGATCACACCTTTAACTAGGCCCGCTGCCTCTAGCTTCTTGATTTCTTTCTTTGATGAATTCTTGGCGCTCCACGGCTTGCTTCCTCACTTTTGCTTGATGGGCGCAAGATGAGGGCAAACAGCAAGCTTGTGCTCAATCACCTTCACAGGGAACACGGGATGTCGGATGGTTGCCATGCAAACACATCGACATTCGCCCGCAGGAAAAGCAACGAGCGCTTTCCTATTCTTTGTCAAGTGTGGCGATGGTGAAGGTACCACGGTGCCATCCTCCTTGGCGGACACCTTCTTGGTTGCGGCGGAGCGCCATTCCTTTTACTCTTGCGGTGGAGCTCGGCGGGGCGTCCTCGGCAGCAGCGCAACACTTCGAAGAGGTGCGGTTGCGGAGTGGGCCTCGAGCACTTGCGGACTTGGTCTTCGTCTTCTTCCCCGGGAGCTTCGGCGGCAAGTGTATCCTTATCGGCGCAGCTGCGCATCGGTAGATCTTATCGGTGCGCGATAAGCGCATCCTTCTTGTCGCCGTGGGCGGTGATGGCGCTTATCGGCCCGGCATCTTGAGTACGTTGTAAGCATAATGGGAAGCTGCCATGAACTTGGCGAGGGCAAGGCGGCGAGTATTCCATTGTATGGCAGCGGAATATCGGCGACGTCGAAAGTGATGCGCTCGATCCTGAAATTGAGCTCCCGCCAAAGGTCACCGCAGAGTGATCTTTCCTTGGGCTTGCTCCGTCCGGGTTGATTCCTTGGAAAGAACCGGTCTCTTGAGCTCGCCATCCGGAATCTGGAGTTTCTTGATCACAGCAGAGGAGATCAAGTTCAGCCTGGCCCGCCGTCAACCAACATTTTGGTGACCTTGAGGTTGCGGATGGTGGGCGAGACCAGCATCGGCAAGCACCCGACCGCATGGTGCGGTCAGGGTGATCCTCAAGATCAAAAATGATGGGCGTGCTGGACCATTTGAGGAACCTGCGCGACTCCACGGGCGGCTCCGCTGCATTCACCTCACGCACCCACCGCTTTAGCTGGCGGTGGGAGGTGTGCTGAGGCGCCACCGTCGACGACATGACCTCCGTGGCCTACGGAACTCCTCCTCGCTGTTATCCTCATCCTCCATGTCTTCGCTGCCGTCTTCTTCATCCTTGTCGCGGCCCGGGAGGTCGATCACCTTGCCGCTGCTTGGCCTTGCCATGGCGTCCTCCCGGCCATTGAGCGGCCTTCTTGCTCGGTTCTCCTCCGCCACCTTGGGCCTTCTCCTTGTCGCGCCTCTCGTACTCGGCTTTTTGCTGCTCGACGAGATACTCGACGCGCTTACGATTGGAGAGATCGTGGCCCTTGGTGCGGTGGATTTTGCAATATTGCTTGTCGGGCGATCCCTTGTCGGCTCTTTGCTCTGAGGCAGCTCCTTCTGGAGCCGCAAGCTGTGTTTGCTTGGCGGAGCCTCCTTGCCGGACTTCTCGGCGACAAGCACCTCTTTGTTGTTCCTCTTTGGTTGTTCCGCCGCGGCTCTTCTTTGCGGGGCGGTGTCGTCATTGTCGCTTCCTCCTGCGCCAAGATCCTCCCCGGGAGTCTCCTCCCCTCTTCGGCGTCTTATCGCCCGAGCATAGAGCTCGTGACATCCCGGATCTTGGTCATCGCCATCTCTTCTGCGCATCGCGGCGGTTACGCGCGTTCGGTGGAACGCGCCGATAACCGCGGCGGGTGGACATCGAGGATGTTGTCTTTGCACATGGTGAAGCGTTGGATGTACTTGCGCAGGATTCTCCTTCCTTCGGGCCAAAATGTGGAGATCGCTCTCTGGCCGTGGGGTTTGTGGCCGCCCGGTGAAGGCGCCAACAAACCGATGGCAAATCTGCCCAAGAAGAAATGGAGCCTTCCGGCAAGTGCATAAGCCAAGAACGAGCGTTCGGCTTAAGCACGAAGCGGAAGTAGTTCGCGAGAATCTTCTCGTCGCGCCCGGCAGCTCTGCACGCGATGGTGTAGACACCGAGGAATTCGAGGTGCGTCTTGCCGTCGTACTTCTCATGCGTCGGGCTTGAAATTCTTCATGCTGGAGCCTTTGGGCCTTTGCGCAGCTCGCGGGTGAACGCAGGGCAGCCCGCCAGCGTCGGACAAGTCGCTGGTTCACCGAGCGCCGCGCGTCGGCAGTGTTCCCAGCTCTGTCTCGATTGTCGCCCGAGCTTCTCGGCGGCGCTTCGATAATGGTCCGAAGCGTCTTCTTGTCGCCGGTCGTCGAGGACTGGCGTTGATCCCGACGAGTCCGCGGATCCGGCGATGCCGTGGAGCCGTCGTCGGCGTTATTCCGGCGGGCGGCGTCTTCGCTTCAGCGGCGGGGAGTGCATGGTGGTCGCACCCGGCGCTCTTATCGCCCTCGACGCCGTCTTCTCAGCTTGCCGCGCCGCAAGGTCGCCGGCTGTTGTGAAGAGTCATTGTTGGCGGCGATCGAGCTCGATGGTAGCCCTCCGCCTTGACCTTGTCCGCCGCTGGAGGAAGTCGAGGAGCGATTCGCCCTTTGCGGCGCTTCTGCCGGAGTGGAGGGGCGGGAAGCGGCGGTGCGAGGAGCGGATATGCTTGGACTCCTAACAACGTTAGAAGGAGCAGGTCTGTCCCGCGCCGCTTTGCCTTTGCTTTCGGACGGTGGTCGGAGCATCCCGCGAGCCTCCGGCGTGTCCTTGCCCGGCATGCGGATACCACCTCCGTGGTATGGCGCTGCTGGGTTGTCGTGCCTTGAGATGGGCGCGAATGTCCACGGAGACCGAGCGCGGTCATCCGTCTTGTCCTTGATCTGGTGGCGCCGCGAGTGTCCTCGCCGGCGACCACCCTTCCGACGCGTCTCCTCCGCCCACCGTTGGCTCCGGTGGCGGCGGAAGAGACGCAGCGAACTGCAACCTCCGGCCTTCTTCTTGGGGCCATGGCGCAATTGTTGACGGTTGCTGATGAAACTGGAGAGGTTGATGAAGAACGCGCCGCTTGACGCCGGATCAGGTCCGCACAACCTCGGCGCCCCTACAGCGCGCCCAGAGATGTCGGGGAGCTGCCCGCCACGAACACCTATGGGGCGGGGCCCCTTATCTCAGGCGGTGCGAGGCGGAGGGAGCACAGAGAGCAGATCGAGGCGAGCACGCGGGCGGCTTTTACCCAGGTTCGGGCCGCGGTGGATGCGTAAAACCCTACTCCTGCCTTGGTTTGTATTGAGCTCGGGAGCTTGAAGAGCTACAGTAGCAGCTACACCGAGCGTGAAAGTTGTAGTGTTGAACGAGTCGAACCTCTTCCAGCCGAACGAGCCGAACCCCTTCCACGTTGTGCATGGGCCTCCTTTTATAGTGCAAGGGGTCACCGGCAGTGTCAGCGTGGGAGAAAGGGGTAAAAATGTAAAAGAGGTGGTAGTTGGAGCAGTCGGGAACAAAGAAGCTACGGTCGTGAACAAAGATGGTCGCTACCTACTTTGACAGAGGGGGACAAGGGCATTTAATGCCGTCGCCGTCGACCCCAAAAGCTCCCGCCCTTGTGTCTCCGTCTGCCACGGCGATGGATCCACCACCGTGAAGTGCCACCGTGTCCCCCAGGCTGCACAGCCACCCGCCACGCGTCCCTGGAAAGGCCCCAGGGCGACGCGTGGGCTGATGAGCTGGAGCGCGGGCACACAGCGTAACCCTCCCGGCAAGCACCTTGCCGGGGTCTTGACCTTGCCGGGCCCGGGGGCTTGCCGGGCTCTGTAACTTGTCGCTCCCCGGGCCCTTGCCGGGACGCATGTAGCGCCGAGGCGTGTCTTCTATGATGTAATCTTCTAGTCTTCCTGGCAAGCTCCTCTTGCCAGGGCCTTGCGTGAGTGATGTAACCTTGAGCCTGGAACGGCCTTCCCGGCAAACTCCGCTTGCCGGGGTCTCGATCTTCTGTCTTGTATGCTTCGTCTTTGAATGGTTTGATATGGAGCAGGAAGGTTTTCGGCGAGCACGTGGTAAACCCTGCCGCGGGGAGCTGCGACCGCCCGTGCACAACTTCTTCCTCTCTCTCTCTCTCTCTCTCTCTCTCTCTCTCTCTCTCTCTCTCTCTCTCTCTCTCTCTCTCTCTCTCTCTCTCTCTCTTTCTCTCTCTCTCTCTCTATTTGTCTCGTTAGGTTTGTCTCCTACTCTCTCGTCCACATACATACAATCTTTCCTGCCCTATCTGCTCCATCTTCAAAAGCTCTCTCTGCACGTTTCATTCACACATTGGGATATGTCAAAATGTTGCTTCTATAATGGCTGATGTAGAGTTTTGGTTGTTTTTGTTGCATCCTACAAAGTAATAACTATGAAATGCATTTAGATTCTCATTTGACTGGGATTATGTGAGTTTGAGCATGTTGTGAAGTACTATAGACCTTGTATACATCTTGGGATTCGACAATGATTGTAACTATTGAATTGTATAGACCATTACATTCGAAGTCAATAGCCTAATATATTTATTTCATAATTTCAACAAATGATTAGGTCACTACAAACTAAGAAAACAATTGTGTACTCCCTCCATTTTTATTTATGTCCGCGTATTAGCATTGGTCAAAGTCAAGTTTTGTAAACTCTCAGAAAGCTTATAACAAAAAATATTAACATATGCAAGAACAAATAAATACCATTAGATTCATTATTAAATGTACTTCCACATCATACATACTATTACTGAATGTACTTCCACATCATACCATTAGATTCATTATTGTATTTGTTATGGTAAATGTTTGTATTTTTATATAAACTTGGTCAAACTTTAGGAAGTTTGACTTCGGTCAAACCTAATATGCAGAGTTTACTACTACTACTAGCTAGTTGCTTAGCCGAATCACTCAACACGCCACATGGGGAGTCCAGTGTCACAAAATTTTGAGGTCGGCGGGAAAATCTCCCGCAACCCTGATTCGAGCAGTGGGAAGTTACCATCATAGCCTTTGGAACAGGCCTACGGACGACGCTTGGTAGGGGGCTGTTTTCGTAACTTCAGGTTCACCCTACCCAGCCAACCCCACCCCGGCACCCAGAGTAGTACACCTGAATACTCCCCATTTTCTATCCCCACCGCAAAATAGACTTCTCCACGGCACCGCAGCCTTCGTGCTCCTCCCCTTTACATCGGTGCACTTGTCCACCGCAGCGCATATGCCTCATCGATGACCTCATATGCCGCACTGGAGCCGGTCCACCGTCGTCGTCGTACACGGAGCCTCTTCCCTGGCATCGTCTTCCACGGTCTCGGATCTGCTTCCCGAAAACTGACGCCAAGCGCAGAAGTACCACCGTCATGGACAATGAACTGACTCCCGTTGCCGACCATGACTCACAGAGGCCGCCGCGACCATCGTTGTCCTCCTCGATTGGTAATGTGTGTATTGAATCACTTAGCAATACATGTGCAGTTCCAATTTTGTTCATACCTACCGTTCAAATTTCCTTGGTGCTATTGTTCCCGTAAAAGTAATTGGTTATAGCCTCCACTGTCCAACAGAATATCAACTTGTAATTGTGCGTCGCTCCTGTATCACACTGTGCTTGTGTAGGTTTTTCATCTGCAGCCAGTAGTGTGGCAAATGATGGAAAGGTTTTTAGAACTAGCAAGATGCCCATGCGTTGCACGCATCAAGATGCATTTGTATGAGTAGTTTATCTTGTGGGAGAAAAGGATGAACGAGGGAAGGCCTTATTTACAAATCTGGAGAGGGGTATGGGTATCTTTTTGCAAAATTCCCATTTGTTTCCTTCCTATCTGTCAGATATAAATCGGATGGCCTATATTGCAAGAAAAAAGTATAGAGATAAAAAGTAGACAGTAAAGGAAGTAGAGATAAATATTAAATATAAAATATAAAATAAATATAACAGCAGAGAAGAGAGTAGAGATAGCAGAGACGTCAGGAAAGGATCGCGCGCGCGTGGGAAAAAGCGGCCGGGCGTGCCCTAGTTTTGGTGCGCGGCGTCCGGCGCACTTTATAAAATCCAACGCCCTCCCACCGCTCTGTGCCTTGCCATCGCTCTGTGCCTCACCATCGCTCTCTCCCCGCTCTTTTTCGCCTCGCTGCCGCCGCGTCGCCGGGAAACTTGGGGATACCGCGGCGTCCGCGCGCGCCCCTCCGGCGGCTTCTCCACCGAGATCCGGTTCCGTGGGATGCGCCTCGGCCTCGACAATTTCGACACCGACAATGAGGCCGCCCGCGCATACGACGCGGCGGCGTGGCACCTCCGGTGGCCTCATAGAACATTGAACTTCCCAACGTGCCAACGCGGGAGCAGGCGCAGGAGCTCGCGCCTCTGCCGCGGCTTAGCACCGACGAGGATCATCGCGACAACCAGAGGCGGGAGCACCATCTCGGCATCGTCGAGATGGACGAGGAAGCCATGGCGCTGTGGCGCCAACAGTTCCCACATGACATCATCAACGAGCGCAAGTTCTACGTGCAAAGGAGGGCGGAGAGGGATAAGAGTTGGGCGGAGCAAGCCGCCTATCATGAGGACAAGCGTAGGCGAAAAGCGGACGCTCAATTCAACATGAGGCTAGGAGCAGCATCGCGCTGGGAATCCGACGATGATCAGTATCTTCACACCTACAGTCAGATGTCGGAGGAGGACATCACCGAGGAGGAGTCGGACGACGAGGAGTAGTTGAATTATCTTCTTTTATCTATCTATGCTGAGAACTATCCTCTACTCTCTAGTATCTACTTCTCAATCTCAGCACTGTAAACGCTTTTTTAAAGCACCGCGCGTTGCGATTCTATTGGAGATTCTCTAACATGGCAGACGAGTGCTTTAATGTTGCCCACAAGATGCGGGAGTATTACTAGTAGTATATTTTTCTTGCCATGTTGAGATTTTAAAACCACGAGTGTGAACATGCAGAGGAGCAATGAAGACCAAACACGGGATATTCGGGACATCTTCAAGGAGCGTGGCAAGTTAAAGAGGAGCTGCACCGAACCTATAAACCAAGCTTTGTTAAGTAACACCCTTTCAATTACTTTCGTTTAGCCTCATGTTCTTCGATGTGTATATGTTGTAGTTTCTGTTTCTCTTAAGCGTGGTGTTCTTCGATGTGTAATAAGAAGAGTCTTAATCATCCTAATGCTTTCATTTTTATCTTGATGTAGGAAGTGGGTGTTCTCACCTTGTAGTCTATTTTTATATTTCTTTTCCTTTTGAATTCACTTCTCCGAATTCTATTTATCTGGCTTCTACTAAATGGATCTAGGTTGCTCTGAGTATTAATCTAAAAAAGAAGTAACTTCATGTCAGGATGGAGTTCCTGCTAGGAGGGAAGTATGGTTAACCTCGAGATCATGTTTCCAAAATGAGGCTGGATTACACACAAGGTGCCAGTTCCCTAATGATGCTGGATTAGACACAAGGTGCAAATTCCCAGATGATGCTGGATTACACACAAGCCAGGTGAGTCGTCAGCTGTTCATGTCCTCGTGGCATTAGTAAAGGCTGAAAGAAAGCGTGCAACAGCCCTTGAGAATGTAGTTGAGTTCCTGAAGAAGCTAAAAGAGCAATCAGATGCTCTCTTCACCCAAGCCAAAGAAGAGATGGAAGAAGCCAGAAATAAGCTAGCAGAGGCAGAGCAGGCTAGGCATCTCCTGCTATCTAAAACTGTTGTCAATACAAAATTTCCTTCATAATAGCTAGGTTCAAATGTTTATCCAGTCAGCATGCCTATTGTGATGTCTGTGCATCTACTAATGTGGCACAAAATGTTTTTTTTGGGTCATGTAATAACAGTAATTACTTTCCAAACAATAACAGACGAAGCATTGGACATGGTATAGTTCACGCGCAAGCCCGACATTCCAAGTTCAACTTCTACATCAAACTCATGTTCACAGATACCTACACATTCATACATAATGTCCATAACCATGATTCACTTCAAAGCCAAAAAAATGTGAGGAGAGTTATAAATAAAGAAAAACCTCTACTAGTTCCTGCTACTAGCGTGAGCACAGCAAGTCAAGACCATGCGTAAATTAATTATATTTTAGTCATTTTTTGTGTTCTAAAATGCCTGCCGGCTCGCGGAAGGACGTGTTTCCGGCACATGCGCGGATTCAATGAAGGCAGGCGGGGCAGTCTTAAGCTGGTTGCACGCGGCGAGGAGGCGTGCTTAGCCGGGCCTGCAGCGAGTGCGCCCCTCTTGGCCAGCGCGCCGGTTCAATGCCTGCGCTATGAGAGGTCGCGTCCGTGTCAGAGAAATCACTCCCTTTAGTCCTTTTTTGTTTGGGTATAACAAAATCTCGTTTTCCATTCACATTTTACAAGTAAAATTCGTGGACAAACTTTGACCCAAAGTACGATGGGGACTAGTAAACCAGAATGGAGGTAGTAGTTTTTTTAATCAAAGAAGGGTTTCCTGTTCCGATTTTCATTGGCCCTATTTGGATCATGGGGTTAGAGCTAGTTTGGGTTAGTTGGGGGCTCAAATAACCCAAAAGTATCCAAACAGGGAGGGTTAGAGTGGGTAAGTTCCATCTAACCCAACTATCCCGGTGGAGAGGTGCTTATTTGGGTTAGAGTGGGTTAGAAAATAACTCTAACTCTAACCGTGTTAGAGTATCCAAACAGGACCATTACTGAAAACTGGCATCTAAATCTAAACCATAGTATTTGCCCTAGAACTACCAGGTTCAACATCTCACAACATAAACCCATACAACCATACGCCAAGGAGGTACGTAGTACTATGAATTCCATTTTCGCTCCATACCAATCATTCTAAAAACTAATTACTACTTATAACGTGCCATTGTAAATCGGAACTCTTAACCCCGCTAAAAAACGATATTTTAAACGTGGCTACACGATCTGTGGCAACTGGCGAGCCACCGCGCTCCAAGTCGTTCACCTGTGGTCTTGACCATCAACTCCTATGTATCAAATTATCATGCAAGCTGACTATTCCTACAAAGGTGCTCCACCACGTACCCGGTACCTGCGAATGCAGCAATCGTGCACCTAGGGTTTTAGGATTTATTTGTTAACGTTGCCTTTACGTAACACTCATGTGTGCGAGACAGCGAGAGGCCGACTGCGTGCGTGCACCTCTTCTCTTCGTATATGTACTCCACCGTTTGTCTGGTGTTCAAAAAATTATAATAACTACTAGCAATGTGCCAATGCGTTGCCACACGATCAAAGTAGATTAATACATATTCACCGATTTGATAGAAAAAAGTCTAGTTTTGAAATACGTATATCACTAAAAATATGTTATGTTTCACTCAAAATATATTCCTTTGGCGGCTTTGATGAGATAAGGGAGGAATGTTGTTGGTTTCAAGGTTCGAGAAGTGGTATATGTCTAATTTCTACTCTTACTAGCAAGATGCCCGTGCGTTGCACGGAACATCAAGATCTTGTGGGAGAAAAGGATGAACGAGGGAAGGCCTTATCTGCAAATGTGGTGAAGAGTGCGGGTAAATTGCCATATTTTCCTTCCTATCCGTCAGATATAAATTGGACGACCTACATTGCAGGATGGCAGGCCCACCATCATCACCAACTCTATTTTTATCCCTACTCTTATAAAAAGCATTGTCGGTGATGATCGTGTGCCTGCCATCCTGCAATATAGGCCGTCCGATCTATATCTGATGGATAGGAAGGAAACTATGGCAATTTTGCAAAAAGATACCCACACCCCTCTCCACATTTGCAAATAAGGCCTCCCCTCGTTCATCATTTTCCCCCACAAGATAAACTAGTCATACAAATGCATCTTGATGTTCCATGCAACGCATGGGCATCTTGCTAGTTGTTGCAAAAAGCCCATGTGTGTGTGAGAGAGAGGGAGAGTGGAGGAGGACGGAGTGCATGTGTGACAAAGACACAAGGAGTGTGTGTGCGATAGGTATCAGCTTAAAATGAGGCGATAGTGTGTGTGAGAGAGAGGGAGAGTGGAGGAGGACGGAGCGCATGTGTGACAAAGACACAAGGAGTGTGTGTGCGATAGTTATCAGCTTAAAATGAGGCGATAGTGTGTGTGTGCACGATCGAGAGGGTGTGTCTCAAGAAGGGAAGAAAAAGCTACATAGATACAAGGAGCGGAAAAAAGACATGTATGCAATGGGGGGAAGCACGAGTGTGCGGGTGTATAAAGCTATCTAGAGGCTAGCTAGTCGATAAATGTTTGTGAGAGAAATACGAGTCGGGGTGCGAAAGCAAGAGTTTTGTGTGCGTGAGAGAGAGACGGTAGTCGAGAAGGGGAGTGGAAGCAGGAGTTGTGTGTGTGTGTGTGTGTGTGTGTGTGTGTGAGAGAGAGAGAGAGAGAGAGAGAGAGAGAGAGAGAGAGAGAGAGATGATAGTCGGGGTTGTCTGATCGGTAAACAAATGAATAATGTCAGTCTGGGATGGAGACAAAAAGGAGACCGCAACAAATGTTGTGTCTATAGGAGAGAGAGAGAGAGAGTAATTTTAGTGGTATGAGTCATATGTAGAGACATATAGGGTGTGTGAGAGAATCCCATAGAGAGAAAGACAAAGTGAAAGATGAGTGTAGACTGTGTGTGTGGCGGTGAAAAAGAAAGCTTAGGTACCGAGTGATACCAGAGAACAGTAGAGACATGAGAGATAATGAAAACCGTGTAATGTATAATGATAGGGAGAGTGTGACACTTCTCAAGGGAGACGTCGAGAGACCATGCTTGGGAGGACAGGAGAAACATGAAGTGAGCGTGCGGGTGAGCTGGAGAAAAGAGAGTGATAGCTACCTGAAGGAGCATGCATGCGAGAGAGATGGGTGTGAAAGGAGTGAACAAAAAAGGGATTCAAATATTTGAATTCGAGATGATGATACATGTAATCCATACTCGAACCAAAATTGATCTATCAAACATGCATACTCATATGAATTCACGCACATCTATGTTATTTAATATGTAGATATTACTGATCCATACATTTTAGTAGAACATAATTTGGTTAATTTTTTTCGAATTTAACCTTAAGATTTAGAGATCGTTGTATTTGTAAATCATATTATACATATAAAGGAGCAGAATTCTTTGTTGTGCTTTTGAAAGTATATATATAAAAAATGATGTATATAGAATGTAATACCAATTGAAAATGGATCCCGCCCGAAAAAAATAGAATACAAACGGGATTCGAATTGAGTTGGCACGATAAACGTGCACTCTGCAAAATTTGAACGAAGCGGGGAAAGTCGCAGTAACCGCCCGAAACAAAAATCTGTGAGATGGAAATCACTACTGCCTATCCCTGCCACGCAAAGCCTATCTGCTGGATTTCAATAGGTTTCGATAGGGGTAGGTTTGTAATTTCACCCAAACGTGACGTAACTGCCTCTCACCCGAATTCATACACGGTGGGCGCCAAAACACAGTGTGTCCTCGGCCGAAATCGACTCCCTCCCCAATTCATATTCATACACGGTGGGCGCCAAAAACAAACTCTCGTCGGCAAATATTCGGTGTATGAGAGATTACCATCCTATCCCCCAACCAACTAATGTTGTTGTGATGTAGTAGAAATTTGAAACGGGGGCTAAGTTTGTAAATTTCCTCGCATTTGAGACAAGCGTGCCCTGAATACATGGTTCCCCCTTCCTCTCTACCTCCCTTTTCCCCATTCGTACTCCGTGGGCGCCAAAACACCCTCTCCACCCCACCCTCCTCCGTCCGCCACCGTCCGCCACCCCATCCACTGCCGTCCTCCTCCACCATGCCGGAGCTGATACTCCGACGCCGCCGTCCATTACGAGAGATCAACCTCTCTCATCCACGCCTTCGGACCGGGATCCTTGCATCCCGTCCTCTCGCTTCATCCCCTCCGTCGTCCACCTTGCCGGCGCCGCTCCTACGATCGTCTCATCCACCGCACCCCGCCGCCACCGTCTACCCTCCTAGATCTGCTTCCACCCTGCTGACAGCCATCGCTACCGCATCACCGTCAAATTCTCAGCAGATGCGTACACGGCGCCACACCAGAAGCGGTACTCTTTCATATCTGCTCAACTTATTTATCGCAGTAAGAAAATAGATCGCCACTGCTTTACTCTGATTTCTTGTCTTGGTTGCGAAGTTGCCTTTGTCCGGTTTGCACCTTCAGATACGCCATGGCACGCTCAACACTATACTCCCAATGCTTATGGTTTTCCCCTTTTAGATTCCACACTAGTTAAATCACAGTAGACTAAATTTCAAAATTGGGTCAGTCGATTTTTCAGAGCTCGCCGGAGTTCGCCGCTGTGATCGAAGGGGCTCGGGTGGTTGTGGGGCCTCGCTGAACGAAGAAAACTCAACGCGGGTGGGGGTTGGGGCGGGGGTGGGGGTGGGGGTGGCGGAGGAACACATGCGGTTGGGGCCGGTGGTCCGGCCGGCGGCCCGTGCGGTGTTCTGTATGGGAAGAATCAGAGACGAGGAAGGAGAAGGGTTAGGAGACGTAGGATCTTCATCCAACTGCCTGAAATGGTCGAGAGACAGCTGGGAGTTGCATTCTTAATGCGCTCTGGTTCATCATGTGTGGGCACTCCGCAACCAACATTTTATTATCCAAAATCTGCTTGCTCTTCTTTACCATATTCCTCTTCCGTTCTTCTTTAATATGTACTCTCTCCGTTCCTAAATACAAGTCTTTGTATAGATTCCACCATGGACTACATATGGAGCAAAATGAGTGAATCTACACTCTAAAATGTATCTGGATACATCTGTATGTGATCCATAGTGGAAATCTCTACCAAGACTTATATTTTGGAACGGAGGGAGTATGATAGTAGTACAATATGTTCCTTGTACTGAAGATGAGCAGGGACATTTGCTGTGTAGAGGTCTATACGGTCGGTTGTGATGCACACTTTGAGCCTCTTTGATTCGTAGGATCTTGTAAACATAGGAATAGGATTTGTAGTGGCCTGCCCACTTGAATCCTATAAGAATAGCAAGGAAATGAGGGGAGCTATGTCGCCTTTGAGAGTTACACTGATATTAACAGTACCGCACCTTCACTTGAAGAGAGCTGGTATCCGAAGCATTTCTAGCCGTATCGGCAATACTAGCACATATATTCCAGCAAGTTCCACTTTGCTGATTTTACTCTGATGCTTAAGGTTTTCCCGTTATATCTACACTATGATCTGTGTAGCTGCTTTGTGTTGCACTAGTAGTAGTCCACTCTTGAACCTAAACACTGCAATGACTTACAAAATTGGCACCAAGGCAGTGAGTGCCATTCTGGATGCAATGAAACTCATACGCTCCCCACCTGTTGACTCTTGTTCAGAATATGATCCTAATGACTATTCTAACCTCGAGGAGTCAAAGGCAGATGGCCTGTCCTTTTCACCCATCAAGGTGCATGTTCTAATTTGGCAATGTTTTATTGATTGCGGGTATCTTGCATATGTTGTCTTGCATTTCTTCTACTTTGTTGCACCGCCATCTGCTTAGTTTACTCATCATATATGTCGAGATGCCATGCCCATCCGTTATCAATACATATTCCATCTGTCATCATACCATGTTTTTCCACTCAAATGCTATTCTTGTGCATCAGACATCAAAAAGGAAGAGGATGATTGCCGAACCTGAAGGAGCACCAGCAAAGTCCTTGGAAAACATGGTGGTGCCGGAGAAATCAGAGAGCACCCCACTTATATTGGCTGTACAACCAGTGACACAAAACATAGGACCGACTCCAGCAGACTGTACCCATACTTCACTGGCCACACCACTAGCCCCACCACATAGTACCTGCACTCCAGCAAAAGGTATACCGATTTCATTTGCCATAGCACCAGCTGTACCACAGAAAAATCCCACTCCAGCCAAAAGTACAACAAGTCCACCGGCCGAAGACCTATCCCAACTGCAGAGACGGCCAATCCTGCAGATTGGAACCCCATTCCATTTATTCCCAGTTTAAAAGACAATGCTTTCAATGTTGTTAGGGACTACGTGCATATATTCCCATCATGGGAAGATTATTGTGAAGACAAACACCATTTTCACATCTTCCTGCCCAACTTACGTGTAAGTGCTATTATTCATGGTTATTATTTTCCTATTTTCTGTTGATTGAACACATCAATGATTTACATTACATTGTTGTAACTAGGCGAGGGTCAATCTGGATAGTCATGACGAGCAAAGCTTGCTTGTGCTTTTCAAGGAAGCATTGCTGCAGTATCAGTGTTACCTGAGGAAATCACACTTTGATGACAAGCCTATAAACGAATTTCCGATGAAGTCTCCTGTGCTAAATTTAGAAGACATTGAATGAAAAAAATCTTGTTATGCACGGGTCTCGTTCCCAGGATGAGGTACTTTCTATGAAATCACATGACAATTTGAACTTCTACTTTTCCGCATGTGCCTTACGGATCTTTTTTGCAGGAAATCTGCTTGAAGAAGAATTCCTGTTTGAAAAGAACGATAGGATATCGCAAATATGCTGCTCGCTACTTTGCTCTTGTTAGTACCTGTTGTCCTGTATCACTGTACTTGCATACATACCTGGTTCATTATGTGACAGCAGTATGCATGATAGCTTCCTTATCAATTATTCGCTCCAAATTATCTGATTTGTATGAATGGTTACATCAGTGTAAAATATATCCAATGCCAATGTTTTTTTACCTCTGCATTGTTCTTGTAAGTACATGCTGTCCTTTATCAGTGTACTTATAATGACAAGAAGTTGTTCATGTACCATCACTCTGCAGCTTATTTTCCTTTGCCCTCCAATTTCTACACATCAGATCTATATTTACTCTTGCCATAAGGTTGGTACTGAAGAAGTTTAGCTGTGCATCGCTCTTGGCTGTACCTTCTGCCTGTATCGCTGCACTTACAGTTATAGCTACCTGGTTATGTAGCATCACTCTTCATCTTATCTTAAATATTCTCCATTTTTTCGTATATTATCACATCTATATTTACTCTTAACAAAATGTAGAATAAAGGCAATGCTTATGAAGAAGATTCTGTGGTAAACTTCTTGAATTGCCCCCGCATCAGCATGGACAAGGCCTTTATAGAGCCTGTCTTCACCAATAATGTAAGTTTGTCCATCTTAAGCCTTCAAACTTTGTTGTATATACTTGGTTAGGCATGACTGCAACAGCTGTTTATTTTTGGTGTTTGCATCAAATTGCATGTTTAAAGTTTATTATGTAGTTCATAAACAAAAGTTTGTCCTTTCTCAATTTAAGTTTTCAGTTGTACAACCAAGTTCCTTCTTCATACCATGTAAATTAAACTATCTGAGCAAGTGATATTCTTTTGCACTGCATGTATGCTTCAGTTCTTCATCCGTAATCCAGCGGTGTGGTGAACCTACCCACTACAGCACAATGTCATATTCTGCAATGTCTTAACTATGAACAATGTCATATCATTCTACAACTCCCTTCGTCCGAAAATACTTGTCATTGAAATGGATGTATCTAGATGTATTTTAGTTCTAGACACATCCATTTTGATGACAAGTAATTCCGGACAGAGGGAGTATTATTTAAACTATCTCTTTATTTGCCAATCTGAAATGGGATAAAATGACAGCACACTAACCATTGATACTTATGAGTTCTTGATCTGTAATCTAGTGGTGTCGTGAAGGTGCCAACTCCTTCACAATGTCATTTCCTGCCATGTCTTGACCTAAACAATACCATATTGTGTCAATGCAATTTTAAATTGTGTCACTTTATTTGTTAGTAAGAAATGTGATGAATTGTCAGCACTAATACTTTTATGTGCAAAACCTGTCATGTGTCTGCTTGTTTATCTTTCAGAATGAGGAAGATATAAGTGTTGAACAAGCGCAGTCTCATCATCTTGCTAAGCTGCTTGCGCTGCAGCTCCCGAGCAGGGCTAACCTTTCTTGAACTCTATTGAAGTGCTGTCGGTTTTGTATATTATTTTGTCGGCATGTTTATTTGCACTGGTGGCGATCTTTGATGCCTAGTGTATGTAATCTGCTGTCTGCTTGTGCTTTATTATCATAGTGGCAAACTTTGATGCCCGGTGGATGTAATATGCTGTAATTTATTTATTGTATAGTCTAGGTTTTTTCTTATTCACGGTGCTGCAGTTATTTTATCAGATATATATCCCGCCTTCACAAAGAAATGTGCCAAACCGTAAAATTATGGTACATAATCGGGCCGTCATGCAATCACGATGTAGGTTGGGCCTGAAACGTGCTGAACAGCTAACGGGCCGGCAGCAGCCCGAAATGAACCTCGGCCCATGATTGTGCGAATCAAATCACGGGCTTTTAACATGCCAAAATTGTCTCGGTCCTTGTTTGGCCCAATCAGATAACGGCTGCGAGCAGGCCCGATGCAAACCGGGTCGTAGTTAGGCCCAACTATATGACGGGCTTTTAACAGGCCAAAATTAATATATGGCCGAAAAGTTAACCGGGCCCTTAATAGGCCAAAACTAATATTAGGCCGAATTACTAAGTGTGCCTTTAGCAAGTGGGCCCAAAAGCATAGTGTCCAGTTGTAACGCCCTCGATGCGGCTATATCTCCCACGTGTCGAAGCACGACTTAGAGGCATAACCTCATTGAAAGCAATGTCGCAAGTGAGGTAATCTTCGCACAACCCATGTAATACATAAGGGAAAAGAGATACATAGTTGGCTTACAATCGCCACTTCACACAATTACATGAATAAAGCATTACATCATCCAGATACAATCAAGGTCCGACTACAGAACCAAAATAAAAGAAGAACCCCAAATGCGACAAAAGGTCCCCGATCGAACCCAACTGGGCTCCACTATTGATCAACTAGAACGAAACAACACAAAGGGCAAGATCTACATCGAGCTCCTCCTTGAGCTTAGTTGCGTCACCTGCCGGTAACATAGGCACCGCAAACTGGTTTTGAAGTATCCGTGAGCCACGAGGACTCAGAAATCCCATTACCATGGGTATCAAGACTAGCAAAGCTTAAAGGGAAAGGAAGGGGTAAAGTGGTGAGGTTGCAGCGGCGACTAAGCAAATATGGTGGCTAACCAACGCAAATAAGAGCGAGAAGAGAGCAAGCAGAACGGTCGTCAACTAGCAATGATCAAGAGGTGATCCTGAACACCTACTTACGTCAAACATAACCCAGAAACCGTGTTCACTTTCCGGACTCCGCCGAGAAGAGACCATCACGGCTACACACGCGGTTGATGCGTCTTAATTCGGATCTGGTGTCAAGTTATCTACAACCGGACATTAACAAATTCCCATCGCCACATAACCGCAGCGGCACGGCTCTCGAAAGTTTAAACCCTGCAGGGTGTCCCAACTTAGCCCATGACAAGCTCTCGCGATCATCGAAGGAATAGACCTTCACCCGAGACACTCCGATCAGACTCGGTATCCCGGTACATCAAGACATTTCGACAATGGTAAAACAAGACCAGCAAGACCGCCCGATGCGCCGACAATCCCGATAGGAGCTGCACATATCTCGTTCTCAGGGCAACACCGGATGAGACAGGCTCCGAGTAAAACCAGACCTCGAGTTGCCCCGAGGGGGCCCCGCAGGCGGCTCGGTTCGGACCAACACTTAGACAAGCACTGGCCCGGGGGGGGGCTATAATAAAGATGACCCTTGGGTTAATTACTCCCAAGGGAAAAGTAGGTGGTGGTGAGGCAAATGGTAAAAGTCAATGTTGGGCCTTGCTGGACAAGTTTTATTCAAAGCGAACTATCAGGGGGTCCCATAAATCACCCGACCGCGTAAGGAACGCAAAATCCGGGAACATAACACCGGTATGATGAAAACTAGGGTGGCAAGAGTGGAACAAAACACCAGGCATAAGGCCGAGCCTTCCACCCTTTACCAAATATATAGATGCATTAATAATATAAGAGATATTGTGATATCCCAACCAAAATCCTGTCCACCATGGAGAAATCTTCATCTTCACCTGCAACTAGCAATGCTATAAGAGGGGCTGAGCAAAGCGGTAACATAGCCAAACAACGGTTTGCTAGGAATGGTGTCAAAGGTTAGAGGTTCATGGCAATTTGGGATGGCTTGATAAACAGGTAATAGGTAGCGCAGCATAGCGAAAGAACGAGGCAACTAGCATAGCAATGATAGTAGTGAGATCCAGGGTAGCGGTCATCTTGCCTGAAATCCCGCAAGGAAGAAGAACGAGTCCATGAAGAAGATGGACGGAGGAAGCCGAACCAACCGTAGACGAACGAATCCTCACGATCACAACAAAACAGGAACTAACAAGAAGAAGCACACAACATAGGTAAACACACCACACATGAGCAAGGCATGATGCACAACAAGCATGATGCATGACCTAGCTACATGAAGCTACTCATGGCAAGAGATGATGCAAACGAGAACACACATCAAGGCAAGTTTAAATGAGGCGGGGAACAACATATAACAATTCCGGTAAGTCCTCATATGCAATTTTCGAAATTGGTCCAAAACTGAATAAACCTTATGTTCAAGTTGTTAAACAGCAAGTTAAGATGCACCAAGATGATCTACGCGAAATTCTAGTCAAGTTAGATATAAAATTCATTAGATTTGGAGCTACGGCCTAGAAGATATGAGCAAAACAAGTTAAACATGGCATTGATGCAAAATGCACCCAAACATCAAGCAAACACACCAAAACAAAGATGCAACATGGTAATATGAAGCTACATGCAAAAACAAGCAAGTTTCATATAGAGCACACTCAAAACGGAGCAATGGTGCAACACACACACACTATACAAGTCATAGCAACAATCATCCAAAACAAAGAACTAGGCATATTGCAAGCATCAAAACAATATGCTACAACACCCCAACATAATAACAAAAGGCATGGGCATGAAGTACAGGTAAAGCATAACAAAACATGAACACTGAGCTATCTCCAGAAACAACTAGAACATGCTCAAAAAGACATGGAGATATTGCAAATAATAACAGTTTCAGGTTTTGCAGAAATAACATCAGGTTGCAATGTTTAGAGCTATCAAACAACATGTTATAGGAACATATCATGGCAAACAAAGGCATGGCATGATACTACTAAATACATAGAACAACAGTCCCTTACTGACCATGAGCCAAAAGGGCAGGGAAAATATGATGGCACCCATGTAAACATGGCAAGTTATATAACAGATTCATAACATGGCAGGAACAACAATAAGTAGGCATGTTCGTGAGCTTGAACCACTCACCACAGAGCAAAACATGGCATGGCAAGGCAATCAACAGTAAGAAGGCATGTTTATGAATCTATACATGGCAAGAGCAAGGTCATAGGGTGAATGGATCACTAGGAAAACACATGGGAACAAGTGAACTTAATGTTAACAGGTTGACAGCAACATTTTCAAGAAACTTTAGAGCAAGATTACAACATGTTCCAGCAGGCTATAATTGCAACCAAAGGCATGAATAGATAGAGCATGACATGTAGATTAAAACATGTTTATAGAGCATCTACAGATTATGCATAGAATGATTACTAGAAGCATGTTAACATAGCAACAAATTATAACAGAATCTGTCAGGAAAACAGCAACAGCAACTACCCTACTTAGCAAGCTCAATGCACTCACTACACAAGTCACAAAAATACATGGTTAACACCCCTGGAAAGATGGCATGGCATAGTTCAACATTAATGTAGACATCAACCCCATAGGATGCACACATAAATCATGGCAAAAATGATAAAACAGCAACTTATAACAGTTTCAGCAGGTTAACATCAACATGCACTCTTCCAACAGCATTTCGGGCATAAAGATGAGTTCAAATGAAAATGATGCAATGGAACAAAATGAAATACTCGTCGAGGCGAACAATTTGACATATTATACGCGCTAAACGGAGCTACGGATGCAGAGATGTGATGGCATGAACATGGCATGAAAATAACTGAATCTGGGGACTTAGTGGTTTCGGGGTCAACCTCGTTGCACGGATCTGGATCTGGGGCTCGGGTCGAGGCGGGCCGGGCTCGCCGGAGCTGGATGGCGCGGCGGCCAGACGGAGGGTGGCCGGCGGCAAGGGGTGGTGGCGCGGCTTCGGCGGCACCGACCGGGCGCCGGCCGGCGCCGGCGGAGGGCAGCCGGGCAGCACCGGCGAGAGGGCAGCCGGCGGCGCCCGCGGATGCAAGGCGGCGGCGCGGATGTTGGGCGGCGGAGGCGCGACCAGGAGAGGCGGCGGCAGCGGCTTGCTTTCGCCGCGACGGAGGCGGCAGAAGGCGGGCGGCGAGGCGCCGGAGGCGGGCACGGGCGGCGGCGGCGCAGCCGGCGCGGCGAAGACGGGCGAGGCGCGGGCGCGAGGGATCGGGCCCGGCGGTTTTCAACGGGCGGGCCTGGCCCTGCTGGGCCTCGCGGGCGGCTGGGCGCGCGGGATGAGGTGGCGGCGTCACGGTTGGCTGAGGCGGGAGGGCGACGTGGCAGGCCGGGATTGGCGGGGGTGATCGTCCGGCGGACGTGTCCGCGCAAGCGGACACGCCCAACAAGCGAGAGGGGAATTTTAGGGTTAGGGGCGAAATCATCCGCGAATTTGGACGGAGGCACATATTTATAGGTAGAGGGAGCTAGGAGAGTCCAAATGAGGAGCGGTTTTCGCCACGCGATCATGATCGAACGACCGAGAGCATGGAGAGGAGTTTGGTGGGTTTTGGGCCACTTTGGAAGGGTGTTGGGCTGCAACAAAGAGGGCTTTAGGTTACCGGTTAACCGTTGGAGTATCAAACGACCTCCAAATGGCACGAAACTTGACAGTGGTCTACGGTGCTATACCAAGGCCGCTTGGCAAACCTCGGCCATTCCGGAAAGTTTAACACCCGCACAAGAGAAGAGGCAAAAGGGGAACGCCGGAGGACATAGGAGTGCCGGATTGCAAAACGGACAACGGGGAAAAGGCTCGGATGCATGAGACGAACACGTATGCAAAATGAAATGCACATGATGACATGATATGAAATGCATATGATGACATGCAAATGCAACACACAAGAAAATGACATGGCAAAGACGGCGAATAACTGGCGGACACCTGGCGCAACGAATCCGGGGCGTTACAACACTCCACCACTACGAGAGGATCTCGTCCCGAGATCTAGGATAGCACCGGAGGGAAAACGGAAGAGGAAGAGAAGAGGTAAGACTAAGTTGCTTCTTCGAAAAACGAGTGAAACCACGAACCTTGAGAGGTTGAGCAATTTAAAAGAAAGAGTACAACTGAGATGAACGAGATTGCAAACAATCTGGTAGAAAAGAGGAACAAGGAGTATTACGAGAACTTGAAGGTTGAAAGACATGGAAATAAGAGCTTCACGAATGAAAAGAGTATGACCACATTGGAATAATGAGATAGCCACGGAACAAGAATGGCAGAATTTGGACAGCACTCGGTAGAAAAGAGAAGAAAACTTGATGAGATGAAAAGATATTGAAGAGATGATACAACACTCCGGTTAAATGGATAAGCAAGAAAAAACCACGATCCTCACAAAACGAGGTGATGGGTGAAGAGCACAACATCACAATGCCTTCGGAAGAAAGAATAGAAGATAGATCATTGGAATAAAGGGACGGAGAAGAAAATGACAACTTTTGCCACAAGTGAACTTGGAAAGCATCCTTCCAAAAAGGTTATAATGGAGTTGTTGGAAAACCAACAACGAAAAGAATAAGCTTGTGGCGGGCTTATGAAAACATCTCAAAATTATGAGGTGAGCTTCTGCCACCAACGGAAACAAATGATTGGATTGATATCAACAAGGATTCAAGAAACTTATTTCACCGGGAGGACAAATGAAGAACTTGGGTCATTTATAAGCACCATAAATAGCAGCAATCCTTAGGGAAGGCTTTAGGTGAAATCTTTACCAAGATAACTCCAACGAAGAGATTGATGGATTTAAAATACCTCACTTTTGACAACAATATGAATCATGAAACATGAAGGAAATTGTCAAGAGTGACATAACACCACCTCAAAAGATAAGGTAGAAAGAATTGCACTTTGGAATGCAAGATGAAGAATACTTGAGCTCCTCAAAACAAAACATGTGTTGAGCACCATGTTTATTTTTTGAGTATAGCTTGGCTGATCTTAACTTCAAGAGAAATCTTGAAGAACAATTGAAAAATGAAGAGAATCCTTGATGAACCACCATGTAGAGCCTCCATGAAGAACTCCGGTAATAAAAGGATGATACAAAGAAAGAGAAGTTGAAAACACAAGGTGAATCCTTGCAATGATTTAGATGGAGCTTCGCGATGAGATAATTGAGAGAGCTTGGAACTCCGAAAAGAAAGATGAAGCCTCTCAAACCGAGAATGTGATGTGATGACCAACTCCGGAAATAAAGATGAATCACTTGTAATCAAGAATTTAGTCATCAAGAATAATCTTCGGAAGAAAAGAATTGAATCACCTCGAGGAAATAAGAATAAGATTTATTGTATGCTTATCCTTCATCAAATTAAATTGATGACAAGCAATGTATTTGGCATATTACTTATTCTTCTTGAGGGATTAAGGATAGAGATAGCGCAAACTTGAGAAGGTAATCAACGAACCACCGGTAGGATTGGAACAACAAATGAATTGATATGATGAACAAGGAAGAGATATCTTGAAAGAACCACCGTAAGAATTGAAAATGAGAGTAGCAAGGGCACAATTCATCGGGAAGAATTTGAAAACGATTGAAGATACTTGAAGGGATTTAGATACATGAGAACGAAGAGACATGAGCTGATTAGAGGATATTTGAACGATGCATCGGTAAGATTTGGAGAATGAAAGCTCAAATCTGAGAATGAAGAATTATGACATGATGGCCTTCGGAGGAAAGAAATGGAAACAACTCATGAAATGCTCCGGATGGTAAGAAAATAAATCTCACAATCAAAACGATTATGAGGATAGCATGAGGCTGGAACCATGAATCTTCAAGAGAACGGAACAAGATTTAAGAGAAATCCTTCTTCGGTCTTTACATGTTGAGAATGAAGATGAGAACCACCATGAATTGTATGAGATACTCCAGGAGAATGAAACAAAAACAAGGTTGCTGAGCCAACAATGAAAAATAATTTGAAAGATCTTGGAGAAGGCATGTGACTGATGAAAATTCATTCTTACGTCAAACTTGGAGAAGAATTTAGGTTAGCTCTGGGAAATAGAAGAGTCAGGTAAGATCATGGGAAAAGACCTGTGGGTTAGGGCCCACTCAAAAGAACACCGTTGAAAAGATTTAAAAGAGATGTTGCACCGGTTGAATTAAATAACTTGAATGAGATACCAATCTCGAAAGAGCTTGAACGAATGCAGAGTTGAAACACGAATCTTCGAGATATCTTGAGCACTCCAGAATAACAAATAGCGAGAAGTAGAATGATAATGAGGTGCATCGGTATGAGAAGACATTGAAATGAGGAAAAAGGTATGATCAACAAAACTTGACTTGAATCCACCGGAGAAGAGAAAGGAATGAGGGATGACGAACTAGTAGAACATCTTCTTGAGAACCACCGGGTAAAAACATTGACGGAAAAGAATGGAGAAAGTTCATATGAATAAATGGATACTTGGTAAAGAAATCTTAGTCCTTGAAGAAAAAGGGTGGGAGGGCGGGAAAATAAAGGCAACTTGGGACGGATGAAACAAACACTGTTGAGAAAACTTAGATTTGATCTTGCGGATGGGAAAAATGATGGGATCCACTTGAAGAGAAACACACCGGTTGGAAAGGAGTTGACATGACAAAATCAATGATCAAAAGGATTAGTATTCACATAGCAATATGAGAACACCGTTTAGGAAAGGTATGGATTCAACATTTGACATCGAAGCAACTCGAATACCACAAATAAAACAAAACAAAGGATTTGGCTTGCAGAATAAGCCGGAACAAATACATATGATAGAGATTTACCCAATCCCATATCATGCATCTGTCGGAAACATATTCTAGGAGCTACTTGAATTCCCACCTATAAAACTCCCGAAACTTTCTGGTTATGTAATCTGGTGTTGGGGATACAGGGGAAGCAATATATCTCACCCAAACTAACAATCCCTACATCCAATTGTATCCATCCGTCAACACATAACCAAGAAACCTTCGAAATCGTGTACCTCAACCTTCAAAAGCATCCGTTATACGAGTCATGGCAATACTCCGTACTCACCTCGATCTTGGGTTAGCGGGTTATCTCACCAACGAACTACATAAAAGAGATTTTCGATGTCGGCGTACTAAACTCGTATTCCAGAACTGCAACGATAAAATTATGACGACAACACCTCAGAGCTCAACTCCCCGGGACACTTCCACTAAACCCCTGACAGGAGGCACCAAGACAATGTTCTCATCATAAAACCATCAGAACGATTCCAAAATACCCGCGTGATCCTAAATTTTTTTTAGTGAAATTTGAGAAGAGAGGAGTCAAAACTCTACGTCAGGATGCCTTACCAGAGCGATGAAGAGGCTGGGGAGTAAAAAGAATTCCTAACTCTCCGATATATATAATCCTAAATGACTCAAAACATTTTCTAGACACAACTCGGCCGCTAAAAACGATCAAGCAGTGGGGCTTCTAAGGTCGGGGAAGGCTCTAATTACCAACTTGTAACGCCCTCGATGCGGCTATATCTCCCACGTGTCGAAGCACGACTTAGAGGCATAACCGCATTGAAAGCAATGTCGCAAGTGAGGTAATCTTCGCACAACCCATGTAATACATAAGGGAAAAGAGATACATAGTTGGCTTACAATCGCCACTTCACACAATTACATGAATAACGCATTACATCATCCAGATACAATTAAGGTCCGACTACGGAACCAAAATAAAAGAAGAACCCCAAATGCGACAAAAGGTCCCCGATCGACCCCAACTGGGCTCCACTATTGATCAACTAGAACGAAACAACACAAAGGGCAAGATCTACATCGAGCTCCTCCTTGAGCTTAGTTGCCTCACCTGCTCGGTAACATAGGCACCTGCAAACTGGTTTTGGAAGTATCTGGTGAGCCACGAGGACTCAGCAATCCCATTACCATGGGTATCAAGACTAGCAAAGCTTAAAGGGAAAGGAAGGGGTAAAGTGGTGAGGTTGCAGCGGCGACTAAGCAAATATGGTGGCTAACCAACGCAAATAAGAGCGAGAAGAGAGCAAGCAGAACGGTCGTCAACTAGCAATAATCAAGAGGTGATCCTGAACACCTACTTACGTCAAACATAACCCAGAAACCGTGTTCACTTCCCGGACTCCGCCGAGAAGAGACCATCACGGCTACACACGCGGTTGATGCGTTTTAATTTGGATCCGTGTCAAGTTATCTACAACCGACATTAACAAATTCCCATCGCCCACATAACTGCGGCACGACTCTCGAAAGTTTAAACCTGCAGGGTGTCCCAACTTAGCCCATGACAAGCTCTCGCGATCATCGAAGAATAGACCTTCACCGAGACACTTCGATCAGACTCGGTATCCCGGTACATCAAGACATTTCGACAGTGGTAAAACAAGACCAGCAAGACCGCCCGATGCGCCGACAATCCCGATAGGAGCTGCACATATCTCGTTCTCAGAGCAACACCGGATGAGACAGGCTACGAGTAAAACCAGACCTCGAGTTGCCCCGAGGGGGCCCCGCAGGCGGCTCGGTTCGGACCAACACTTAGACAAGCACTGGCCCGGGGGGGGGGGCTATAATAAATATGACCCTTGGGTTAATTACTCCCAAGGGAAAAGTAGGTGGTGGTGAGGCAAATGGTAAAAGTCAATGTTGGGCCTTGCTGGACAAGTTTTATTCAAAGCGAACTGTCAGGGGGGTCCCATAAATCACCCGACCGCGTAAGGAACGCAAAATCCGGGAACATAACACCGGTATGACGGAAACTAGGGCGGCAAGAGGAACAAAACACTGTGCATAAGGCCGAGCCTTCCACCCTTTACCAAATATATAGATGCATTAATAATATAAGAGATATTGTGATATCCCAACCAAAATCCTGTCCACCATGGAGAAATCTTCAACTTCACCTGCAACTAGCAACGCTATAAGAGGGGCTGAGCAAAGCGGTAACATAGCCAAACAATGGTTTGCTAGGAATGGTGTCAAAGGTTAGAGGTTCATGACAATTTGGGATGGCTTGATAAATAGGTAATAGGCAGCGCAGCATAGCGAAAGAACGAGGCAACTAGCATAGCAATGATAGTAGTGAGATCCAGGGTAGCGGTCATCTTGCCTGAAATCCCGCAAGGAAGAAGAACGAGTCCATGAAGAAGATGGACGGAGGAAGCGAACCAACCGTAGAACGAACGAATCCTCACGATCGCAACGAAACAGGAACTAACAAGAAGAAGCACACAACATAGGTAAACACACCACACATGAACAAGGCATGATGCACAACAAGCATGATGCATGACCTAGCTACATGAAGCTACTCATGGCAAGAGATGATGCAAACGAGAACACACATCAAGGCAAGTTTAAATGAGGCCGTGAACAACATATAACAATTCCGGTAAGTCCTCGTATGCAATTTTCGAAATTGGTCCAGAACTGAATAAACCTTATGTTCAAGTTGTTAAACAGCAAGTTAAGATGCACCAAGATGATCTACGCGAAATTCTAGTCAAGTTACATATAAAATTCATTAGATTTGGAGCTACGGCCTAGAAGATATGAGCAAAACAAGTTAAACATGGCATTGATGCAAAATGCACCCAAACATCAAGCAAACACACCAAAACAAAGATGCAACATGGTAATATGAAGCTACATGCAAAAACAAGCAAGTTTCATATAGAGCACACTCAAAACGGAGCAATGGTGCAACACACACACACACACTATACAAGTCATAGCAACAATCTGTCCAAAACAGCAACTAGGCATATTGCAAGCATCAAAACAATATGCTACATCACCCCAACATAATAACAAAAGGCATGGGCATAAAGTACAGGTAAAGCATAACAAAACATGAACACTGAGCTATCTCCAGAAACAACTAGAACATGCTCAAAAACACATGGAGATATTGCAAATAATAACAGCTTTAGTGTTTTGCGTAAATAACATCAAAGTTGCAATGTTTAGAGCTATCAAACAACATGTTACAGGAACATATCATGGCAAACAAAGGCATGGCATGATACTACTAAATGCATAGAACAACAGTAAACATCGACCATGAGCCAAAAGGGCAGGGAAAATATGATGGCACCCATGTAAACATGGCAAGTTATATAACAGATTCATAACATGGCAGGAACAACAATAAGTAGGCATGTTCGTGAGCTTGAACCACTCACCACAGAGCAAAACATGGCATGGCAAGGCAATCAACAGTAAGAAGGCATGTTTATGAAGCTATACATGGCAAGAGCAAGGTCATAGGGTGCATGGATCACTAGGAAAACACATGGGAACAAGTGAACTTAATGTTAACAGGTTGACAGCAACATTTTCAAGCAACTTTAGAGCAAGATTACAACATGTTCCAGCAGGCTATAATTGCAACCAAAGGCATGAATGGATAGAGCATGACATGTAGATCAAAACATGTTTATAGAGCATCTCCAGATTTTGCATAGAATGATTATTAGAAGCATGTTAACATAGCAACAAATTATAACAAAATCTGTCAGGAAAACAGCAACAACAACTACCCTACTTAGCAAGCTCAATGCACTCACTACACAAGTCACAAAAATACATGGTTAACACCCCTGGAAAGATGGCATGGCATAGTTCAACATTCATGTAGACATCAACCCCATAGGATGCACACATAAATCATGGCAAAAATGATAAAACAGCAAGTTATAACAGTTTCAGCAGGTTAACATCAACATGCACTCTTCCAACAGCATTTCGGGCATCAAGATGAGTTCAAATGAAAATGATGCAATGGAGCAAAATGAAGTACTCGTCGAGACGAACAATTTGACATATTATACGCGCAAAACGGAGCTATGGATGCAGAGATGTGATGGCATGAACATGGCATGAAAATAACTAAATCTGGGGACTTAGTGGTTTCGGGGTCAACCTCGTTGCACGGATCTGGATCTGGGGCTCGGGTCGAGGCGGGCTGGGCTCGCCGGAGTCTGGGGCGCGGGCGGATGGACGAGGGTGGCCGGGCGGCGAAGGGCGGCGGGCGCGGCTGGGCGGCGCTGGCCGGGCGCCAGTGGCGGCGCAGGCGAGGGCAATGGGCGGCACGGCAGAGGGCAGCCGGGCGGCGCCGCGATGCGTAGGCGGCGGCGCGAGGCTGGCGGCGGCGTCACGTCTGTGGGCCGCGACGGAGGCGGCAGAAGGCGGCAGCGAGGCGCCGGAGGCGGGCACGGCGGGCGGCGCGCTACCTTGGCGGGCAGCGCAGGCCGGGCGAAGACGGGCGAGGCGCTGGGCGCGAGGGATCGGGCCCGCGGGCGCTCAAGCGGGCGGGGCCCCGCGGGCCTGCGCGCGGGGGGCGGCGCGCAGGATGAGGTGGCGGCGTGCGGTTGGCTGAGGAGGCGGGGAGGGCGACGTGGCAGGCCGGGATTGGCCGGGGTGACGCGTCCGGCGGACGTGTCCGGCGCGGGCGGACACGTCCGGCGGCGGAGAGGGGAATTTTTAGGGTTAGGGGCGAAATCATCCGCGAATTTGGACGGGAGGCACATATTTATAGGTAGAGGGAGCTAGGAGAGTCCAAATGAGGAGCGGTTTTCGGCCACGCGATCATGATCGAACGACCGAGAGCATGGAGAGGAGTTTGGTGGGTTTTGGGCCACTTTGGAAGGGGTGTTGGGCTGCAACAAAAGAGGGCTTTGCGGTTACCCGGTTAACCGTTGGAGTATCAAACGACCTCCAAATGGCACGAAACTTGACAGGTGGTCTACCGGTGCTATACCAAGGCCGCTTGGCAAACCTCGGGCCATTCCGGGAAAGTTTAACACCCGCACAAGAGAAGAGGCAAAAGGGGAACGCCGGAGGACATAGGAGTGCCGGATTGCAAAACGGACAACGGGGAAAAGGCTCGGATGCATGAGACGAACACGTATGCAAAATGAAATGCACATGATGACATGATATGAAATGCATATGATGACATGGCAAATGCAACACGCAAGCAAATGACATGGCAAAGACGGCGAATAACTGGCGGACACCTGGCGCAACGAATCCGGGGCGTTACACCAGTTGACAGGCCGAATTTGATATGGGCCATAATTGAGCCCAAAAGCCTCTTAAAGGGCCGGACCTGATCTGGCTGTAATTTGGCCGAGAACGTGGTAGGCTTTTAACGGGCCGGATCTCATATGGGCCACTATTAGGCCCGGAACTTGGCAGTCCATTAATGGACCGGATAAAATATGGGCCGGAATTTGGCCCAAAACATGACAGCCAGTTAATGGGCCGGCCTACTAGGGTCCTCAAAATCTTGTTGGCCTACAGCTGGGCCGGCCCATTAATGTCGGCGAAATCTCGTGGGCCTTTAGCCGGGCTGGCCCATTATGATCCGCAAGAATCTTGTGGGCCTTTACCTGGGCCGGCCCATTATGGCACACAAAAATCTTGTGGGCCTTTACCTGGGCCGACCCATTATGGCCCGCAAAATCTTGTGGGCCTTTAGCTGGGCTGGCCCATTATGGTCTGCAAAATCTCATGGGCCTTTAGTTGGGCCGGCCCATTTAAACTTGATGGGCCGGTCCACGTGTCAACATATCATAGGCGTGTCTCGCCCATTGGATGAGTGACACTTGTGCCAGCGCGGACCTGACACGTGTCTCCTCCAGCCAATGATGATTTTACACCTGGAAAATCCCCATTGGTCGGGGCTATTAACGGGTTATCGGATCCAAAACCCGACCCAATAGCTTAATGGCGTTCCGTTACGGTGGATGCCACATGTCGGTCACCCTTGACGAAAGCTCTTCTGTGACGCACGATTTATCGTCATGGAAGTGGACACTTCCATGATGATAATTTTGGTAATGTCATGGAACACTTCTATGACAGCACAGGTATGACTATCTTGATTCTGTCATAAATTTGTCATGGATGTACATGCATGACAAAAAACGCGACCTACTGTGACAAACACGTATCATCACGCAAGTGTATTTTTTTTGTAGTGATACATGCTTATGGAACGAACTTGCATGACATCTTTTGTCCTACCCTCCTGTGGCAGCGGGGTCCTATTGGAAACTAAGGTAGATTAAGGCCTCCTTTAAATAGAGAGTCGGAACAAAGCATTAGCACACGGTGAATACATGAACTCCTCAAACTACGGTCATCACCGGGAGTGGTTGTCGGTGTCAAAACCGTCGGATCTTGGGTAGGGGGTCCTGATCTTTGTGTCTAAGGCTAATGGTAATAGGAGGCAAGGAACACGATGTTTTACCCAGGTTTGGGCCCTCTCAATGGAGGTAAAACCCTACTTCCTGCTTGATTGATCTTGATGATATGAGTATTACAAGAGTTGATCTACCACGAGATCATAGAGGCTAAACCCTAGAAGCTAGCCTATGATGATTATGACTGTCCCTATACGGATCAAACCCTCCGGTGTCTATAGGCTAGGGTTTACACAGAGTCGGTTACAAAGAAGGAAATCTAATATCCGGATCACCAAGCTTGTCTTCCACGCAAAGGAGAGTCCCATCCGGACACGGGACAAAATCTTGAGTCTTGTATCTTCACGGTCCAACAGTCCGGCCAAAGTATATAGTCCGGCTGTCCGGATACCCCCTAATCCAGGACTCCCTCAGTAGCCCCTGAACCAGGCATCAATGACGATGAGTCCGGCATGCAGTTTGTCTTCGGCATTGCAAGGCGGGTTCCATCTTCGAATACTCCAAAGTAGATTTAAGGATTGCGTCCGGCTCTATGAGATAATTTCCGCACACCATCGTAGAGGGCATAACACATCAAAAATCTGATCTGCTAATAATTTTTCTGCGGGGAGCCCTTACACCGCGGCCTGTCCCAATACGAACCGGTTTTCTCGGCCTGCCTCGACATGTGTTGCGAGGCGGTTTTATTGGCACGCCTTGCCAAAGAAGAGGTCGTGTTCCTCTTATCGCGGGATCCGCCATCAATACGAGCGCGTGCAACCCCACAACACCTGTTGGTATGACTCCATGTTTTTAGGTAAGTCCCAAGCGGTTATGCTGAGGACGCTTAATATTCACCTCCTTTATAGAGGGGCCGAGGCCTATCCCTCGTTTCTACCATGCTTGCGCATTTCCGCCTCTCAAGTTCCAACACCCGAAGCCCAAGCTTAAGCACTTCAGACCTTCAATCATGCCAGATCCAACCTTCAAGGCCGGTGGATGGCCTCCTCTATCACAGAGGAGGACATCGTGAAGCTTAGGGAGGTCAGATACCTGATCGCCGACATCAAGCATAGGCTTCCTGCTTCCGGGCAGGTCATCCCTACTCCCGAGCCCAACGAGAGCGTCGTATTTGTTTCTCACTTTCTCCGCGGCTTAGGCTTCACCCTTGATCCCTTTGTGAGAGGGATAATGTTCTATTACGGACTAGATTTCCATGAACTAGCCCCGGACGCCATCCTTCACATCTCGTCGTTCATTGTTGTGTGCGAAGCCTTCCTCCACATCACCCCGCACTTCGGCTTATGGCTCAAGACCTTCAATGTGAAGCCAAAGATGATTGAGGGGCGACACGCGGAGTGCGGAGGTGCTGTAATAAGCAGGAACGCCAACGCCCCATGGCCGGAGAGCTTCTTCCCGGAAGTGTCCGATCTATGGCAGCGGAGGTGGTTTTACGTCACGGCTCCCAGAGGCACAAAGTGGGTGGCTGCCCCCGACTTCCGTTCGGGCCCTCCGCCTCAACTGGCGTCATGGCCCAATGTAGGACTGGATTGGGGGCCTGCTACTGATGTACCAATATTGCAGAGCCGCATCCGGGAGCTTCTTGAGAGGGACATTAGCCTTGTTAGCGTAATTCAGGTAATGCTAGTCCGACGGATGTTGCCGTGCAAACGCCGGCCACTCCGGATGTGGGAGTTCAATCCGGAAGGTCGGGTGTCCTCACCGCGCCATGCCCGCCAACAGGCCAGCCCTCAGCCGAGATGTAAGTTTAATCGCAAAAACTTCTGCTTCCTCCTCCGAAAACTATAACCAAGATCCATTCTTTGCAGTCCGGCTAGCAGCTCTTCTCGATAGAGTTCATCTTCGGGGGATATCCTTCCAGAGATGATGGAGAGTGAAACCCCACTAGCCTCTCCGCCTTATGGGGTAGGCGACCCCGAGGTGTCGTCACGGAGGAGTCCAGATTTGCCGAGCCCAAAAGCTAGTACTTCGGCCGCCCAGAGCCCTGAGCGCTCGGCTCCCACGGGGGACGATAAGAAGGGTCCGGCATAGTCCAGCGACCGGACTGATACGCTGACGGGCCTTCTGGAGCACGCCGCTCTTTCAGAGGATCACTGTTCATTAATGAGCATGGTACTTGAGAAGATTTCGTCCGCCACAAGAGGATTGAATGAAGCTTTTACAAGCCTGCTCAAAGACTTTGAGGTATGTACGAAAATACATAATTTTTGTTGTGGCGCACGCGCCAGGTGTTCTTCGTATAGATAGTAGCCCCTGAGACTCTGGTTGCCAGCCATAGGCGGCAAACAGAGGATCACTTTGTTAAGTAATGATCGCACTAAACTCATGCGCATGTGGCTAATGGTCCGGCTGCCGACCGGACTATTGAAGTCGCCGAACTGCGGCGACAGATTGATGTTGAGTTCGGCGACAGATTGATGTTGTGGATGCTGACATCACACTCATGAACGAGCGGCTTAACGGGTCACAAGGTATGTGCTCTGCTTTCCTTATTTTTTATAGGAAAAATTAAGAGGAGCATAATGTTAATGTGATATGCTTGGACTGTAGACGGAGCTGCTGCCGTGGAGGCCCTGAGGGCGGAACTTGCCCTGGCCAAGGAACAAGTCCGGGCTAGCAATGCGGCTGCCCTAAAGGCGGCCAAAGAGTTGAGAGCCGAACAGGCTACTCATCGTCGAAGCGAAGATAAAATAGCTGAGATGGCTGTGGAGCTGAAAAACGCCGCCGACCGGTATGAGCTCCATGAAAAAGAGAATCAGGCTAATTCGGCTGACCTGAAGAAGTCCCTTGACGCGGCCAAGGAAACGCGCTCCAAAATTAGGGATGCGTGGGAGGAGCTTTGACAGGCCGGAGAAATCGCGGCTGGAAACCCCTATTTGTTGAGGATGAAGTTCTTAGATCCGAAGTACGCTCCTCTGGATCGACGCTGGAGCCCTGCAGACACGTATGCGGATCTGGCGAAGAGTATGGGTGATGCGGCCAAGTTTTTCGAGGATCAAAAAGATAATGAAGTGGAAAAGCTGTTCTGGTCACAATTCAGTGCTCCAATGCGCCCGGTGCCATTAAGTGAAAGGATGGCTATTGTGACCGAGCTCCATAGGTTGTCCGGTCTTGCGATGAGATCTGTAATAGACCATCTATGGCCAAAGGGGCCGAAGCCGGACAGTTATTTTCATTTAGTGTAACAATTCCTTGGAGCCGTATCATGAATCGATGCCATGAAGAGGTCGGCGTGCATAGAGGGTGCGCGAATGGCTCTTGCCTGTGTTAAAACATACTGGACAGATATGGAGGCCACCATCATTGCAACCCAGAATCCGGCGGGAAGCCAGAAGCCAGGATCGTTTAATATAGGCTCAGTGCTCGAAGAATGTCATGTTCGAGTGACAAATCGTTTCATTGTAAAAACAATTTTATTTTAATCATGGAGTCTATGTTTATACTTTTCGCCCGAAAGTGTTATTGTGCCTCCTGTGCGGCCGTTCGTTGTTTGTATGTAATCTGAAAGTTAGCAGTCGTTGGCTTCAGCCCCCACGCATATAATGCGGGGGTGTTCACGAGAATATGCATAATCACACTTGATCCAACGTCTTGGTCTGTTAAGGAGGTGATCGCACGTCAAACTAGGCAACCGAACTATATAGCTTTAACACTTTCACTTAGCCATATGAGTTTGACGGTGGGGCTACTATGTAGCCCCTAGTACCTTTGCGTGCATCCGAATACGGGCGCGTGTGTACATGACCGGGAAACGGTGCATCGTTAATGCGGAGGAATCCTAAAGATTCCGATGAGTCCTCAAGTGGTTGACCAGTCTCTCGCTATATCATGACAGTCAGTTTTCGGCTTTCTCTACTGAGGTACTCATCCGGAATAACCAGGGCACAATCACAGTAGTTCTCCTTTGGCCGCCTTAGCCGATAAGAACGGAACGTAAGGCGGCAAACCCAGGAGCCGGGCAATCCCAACATTTGACCAAAGACATGATTCGGAGCTGATGCATATAAGGCCAAACTCGCGACGCCAAACACTCCCGAAGGTATTCGGACTTTAGAACATATACTGGGCTGAAGAATGCCCTTTATTACGAACCCTGTCTGTCCAGGTACGTGCATTAGTCTGTCGTGGCGAAATGCCAATAACGGCAGTATCCCCTGTGGGTGTAGTACCCATGGGATATGTAAGCAACAAGAGACAATAAAGAAGGTTTACACAGGGGCTTAATCTAAAGAGAAACCTTTGAGCGGGTCCCTGCTGCACGTCTGCGCCTTTGTCTCCGTTGTGCCGTGTCCTGGGAGGGTATCGCACGAATGGTGTCTGTAAAAAGGAAAACTCATGAAGAAGAGTATGACGTAAGCGTGCGAAGAGTTAACTATTATCAATGGATAGTAGAAGTGTAAGACATTGGCCTGTTAATAAGGTCAAGCCAAAGGGTGGGCTTTATTGAATATTTAAAGCCCCTGGTGTCCTCTATGCGATTATATGTATAGCGCCCAGCTCAGGTTTATCTGGGCTGCCGGACTCGTCTAACCGTGTCCGTAGTCTTAACGACCAATCATGCGTTCTGATATCAGAGGGCGCTTAGTGTCCGGCTGCTAGAGCCGTCGCGTACTCTTCGCGCGTAAGGAGCGCTCTATATTTCTGTTAACGGTGATGACGCCACGTGGACCGGGCATCTTGAGTTTAAGGTAGGCGTAGTGCGGTACTACGTTGAAGCGGGCGAAGGCCGTTCTCCCGAGGAATGCATGATAACCACTTTGGAGGGGGGCGATGGTGAAGAGTAGTTCTTCGCTTCTGAAGTTGTCTGGGGAACTGAATGTCACCTCTAGTACGAGGGAGCCCCTCCAGCGGGCTTCAACGCTTGGTATCACCCCTTCAAAGGTGGTGTTACTTTGGCTGATTCTGGATGGGTCTATCCCCATCCTGCGGACAGTGTCATGGTATATTAGATTGAGACTACTGCCGCCGTCCATGAGGACGCGAGTGAGATGGTATCTGAGGGAGTCCTGGACTAGGGGGTGTCCGGACAGCCGGACTATCAATATCCGCCGGACTCCCAGACTACGAAGATAGAAGATTGAAGACTCCGGCTCGTGTCCGGAAGGTACTTTCCTTGGCGTGGAAGGCAAGCTTGGCAATACGGATATATAGATCTCCTACCATTGTAACCGACTCTGTGTAACCCTAGCCTCTCCGGTGTCTATATAAACCGGAGGGCCTTAGTCCGTAGGACGAACAGACATCTCAACAATCATACCATAGGCTAGCTTCTAGGGTTTAGCCTCCTTGATCTCGTGGTAGATCTACTCTTGTACTACCCATATCATCAATATTAATCAAGCAGGACGTAGGGTTTTACCTCCGTCGAGAGGGCCCGAACCTGGGTAAAAACATCGTGTCCCTTGTCTCTTGTTACCATCCGCCTAGACACACAGTTCGGGACCCCCTACCTGAGATCCGCCGGTTTTGACACCGACATTGGTGCTTTCATTGAGAGTTCCTCTGTGTCGTCACCAATAGGCTCGATGGCATCTTCAACCATCAACGCTGTCCAGGGTGAGACTTTTCTCCCCGGACAGATCTTCGTATTCGGCGGCTTTGCACTGCGGGCCAATTCTCTTGGCCATCTGGAGCAGATCGAAAGCTACGCCCCTGGCCGTCAGGTCAGATTCGGAAGCTTAAACTTCACGGTCGATGACCGCGGAGACTTGATCTTCGACGGACTCGACCCACAGCCAAGTGCACCGCACTATGACGATGGGCATGATTTAGCTCTGCCGCCGGACAGTGCTTTGGTGGCCTCACTCGGATCCGCTCCGACCACTAGCCCGGAGCCGATTGCCCATATCGAGGGCCGGTGGATAGACGCCGCCCTGGGGGCTTCAACATCTACGGCGATGGAGCCGAATACCAATCCTGTCCCCTGCGAAATTCGTGATCCCGAGGCGCCGGACTCCTCGCCGGACTCCGAGCCTCCCGCGCCCTTACCAATTAATCCGGATTGGGCGCCGGTTATGGAGTTCACTGCCGCGGACATCTTCCAACACTCGCCTTTTGGCGATATCCTGAATTCCCTGAAGCATCTATCGCTATCAGAGAATCTCGCCGACTATGGCCGGACGGTTGGAGTTCGGACGATGGAGAAATTCGAGCCCACCCACCACCCACTTTGTAGCCACCGTCGAGGATCTAACCGACATGCTAGACTACGACTCCGACGACATCGACGCTATGGACGACGATGCCGGAGACGAACAAGAGCCAGCGCCTACAGGGCACTGGAAGGCCACCTCGTCATATGACGTATACATGGTGGATACCCCAAAAGTAGGGGACGGCGAAAAAGCAGCAGAGGCAGATTCTCTAAAGAAGCAGCCCAAACGCCGACGTCAGCGGCGCCGCTCAAAATCCCGCCACAGCAAGAATGAAAATTCCGGCACCGGAGACAATAACACTCCTGAGAGTGCCGAAGACAATCCTCTCCAGCAAGACTCAGCGCAGGAGGACGCAGGAGCAAGCCCTCACGAAAGGGCGGCAGACGAAAAGGTTGAGGATCATAACTATATACCTCCCTCCGAAGACGAAGCAAGCCTCAATGACGACGAACTCATCGCGCCCGAGGACCCCGTCGAACAAGAGCTTTTTAAGCACAGGCTCATCGCCACAACAAGAAGCCTGAAGAAGGAAAAGTGGAAGCTCAAAACAGCGGAAGACACGCTCCGAATAAGATGGAGCAAAGTACTCAAAACCGCAGATAAATACGGCAATGGCCACCAATCGAAGAACTACCCAAAGCGTAAGCCGCTTCCAGAATTCGACGAGGAGGCCATAAAGCCCCCACCGTCCAATGGCCCAGCCAGGTCCATCTACGGACCCAAAAAGAAAGCCCCAAGAAGCAAAGCAACACGTCAAGTGTTCGACGATAGCGGCACATACAAGTATAGGGGCGCCGCACACCCACTATGTTTCACCGATGAGGTACTGGAACATGAATTTCCAGCAGGGTTTAAACCCATAAACATAGAGGCCTACGATGGAACAACAGACCCTGGAGTCTGGATAGAAGATTATATACTGCATATACATATGGCCAGAGGAGACAATCTCCACGCCATAAAATATCTACCCCTCAAGCTCAAAGGGCCAGCCCGTCATTGGCTCAAAAGCCTCCCAGAAAACACTGTTGGAAGTTGGGAAGAGCTCGAGGAAGCGTTTAGATCAAATTTCCAAGGGACCTATGTCCGTCCTCCGGATGCAGATGATTTAAGTCATATAACTCAACAACCCGGAGAGTCAGCGCGGAAATTCTGGAACAGGTTTCTTACCAAAAAGAACCAAATAGTCGACTGTCCGGACGCCAAGCCTTAGCAGCTTTCAAGCACAATGTTCGAGACGAATGGTTTGCTGAACACCTCGGTCAAGAGAAACCGAGGACAATGACCGCATTAACAAGCCTCATGACCCGCTTCAGGCGGGAGAGGATAGTCTAGCTAGCACGGCAGCACTAGCGACCCAAGCACATCCGAGATAAGAGATGGAACGGAAAATCACGCAGCAGAAAGGAGCAGCGCCGAGTAAAGAGAAAAGCTAAAAGAGCACGGCAGCTAACGCCGGATTCAAAAGCTCGTGGCCAAATCATAAAACTCAGCCCCTCAAGGATGAGCAAAGGACGAACCGCCTAACCTACATAAAATTCGGTCGGATATGTCAAATCCAAGCAGACCCGGAAGGCCCGCAAATCACACCCACAGGATTGTTGGGTTTTCAAACAGTCCGACCGATTAAACGCCAAGACACAAGGGGCTCGACGCAGCGAAGAAGATAAACCCCGCCAAGAGGCACCGGAAAACAAAAGACTTTCCCACAAGGGGTCAAAGCAGTAAACTCACTTCATGTGAGGACACGGAAAAATAGTGCGGCACTTTCTAAAAAGAGCTTCGCACGGTCCAACCCAGCAGACCGTAGAGATTGGATATCAAAACCAATCACTTTCGACCACCTGGACTACTCCAGAAGTGTTCGAAACGCGGGACGGACTCCCCTGATATTGAATCCGATAATAGACGGATTATAATTCACAAACGTCCTAATGGACGGAGGCAGTGACTTAAACCTGCTACATTCAAACACAATCCTTCGGATGGGGATAGACCCTACCAAAATTCGACACAGCCGCACTTCTTTCAAAGGAGTGACGCCAGGCCCTTACGCCAAGTGCACAGGCTCGATATTACTAGAAGTCGTGTTCGGATCGCCGAACAATTTTCGACGCGAAAAATTAATTTTCCATATCGTCCCATTTAAAAGTAAATATCAAGCACTGTTGGGACGAAAGGCTTTTGTCCGCTTCAATGCCATACCGCATTACGCGTCTCTTACACTCAAGATGCCCGGTCCACATGGCGCCATTTTAGTGCGAGGGTCACTTAAAGACCCCGGACTCGGATAGACGAATCCGGACCCAGCAGGCTAGGGGCTCCCTAGCCGCATACCCTTTCCCAAGGGGCTGCGCGCCCAACTGACCGCGGTTTCATATAAACCTCACTTTAATTATTTATATTTATTCTTTTGTATATTTTTTGCACGAGCTATTTCTAAAACTAAACGTTCCTCTTTTTCTACAGATGAACAACGTGCTTACCCATCCAGGATAATGGCGCAACGGAGACACAGGCGCAGACGTGCAGTAGGGACCCGTAGCAAGGATTCTTTTCAGATTAAGACCCTGCATAGACCTTTTTATCACTGTCTCTTGTTGTTACTCTCCCTTGGCTTCTTCCTATAGCCAAAAGCGGAGCCAGACGCCTTAGCATCGGCCGCGTCAGAAGACCATGTGTCGGGGCGTTGTCTCTGTGGCCTCGAGCACCTATGGGGCACTGGGGGCAACTTGTGGTTCGGCAAGGGAGCGGGGATCGTGCGCAGAGCAGATCGAGGTCGAGCGCGCGCGGGGAGACGGGCGATCTTTACCCAGCTTCGGGGCTCTCCAGAGAGATAACACCCCTACTGCTGCTTCGTGTTTGTTATTTGATCTTGCTCGAGCGTGCGAGCGTATGGTGGTGCTGTGGGTGTCGAATGGACCGAACCCCTTCTACGTGCGCATGGGCCTCCCTTTTATAGTCTGAAGGGGGTACCCACAGGTGGCAGCGTAGGAAGAGGGGGTAGAAAGGTAAAAACGCAGGTTGGTACAATAGTGTACAACAGTGCCCCTACCTAACTCTGACGACAGGGGACAAGGGCATTAAATGCCCATCTGGTCGCCCCAACAGTGCAGGAGGAGTGACCGTTAAGTGAGCCTCCGGTTGCCACGATGGCGCCTCTGTCAGCCCCGTTTGCCACCTCACTCCGCATGGCTGGCAGACGCCGCCACGCGCCCTTGGGATGGCCTCGTGACGACACGCCACTTGGTGCGCTGGAGTGTGGGTGGCAGCCTTGCAGCGCAAGTACCTTGTCATGACCCTTCTCTTCTTGCAAAGGCCGCATGTGTTTGTCGGCGGCCGGCTTTGCCGGGCGCGGGGCGCCGCGGCAAGTCTTCTAGTGATGCCCTAGTTGACCTTCCCGGCAAGCTCCTCTTGTCGGGGCCTTTGTGTTCTTGGCTAGTACTTTGCTCTTGAATGGCAGTAATAAAGAATGGTGGAGAGCCTTGCCGGGCGTCCGGCAAGCCTCGCCGCGGGGGTGCTGCGACTGCCCGTGCACAAGTTCGGGGTACTAAGGTACCCCCTACTTTAGTACACCGACAGGAGCCCCGGGGCCTGGGCCATACTCGGTGCTGAGCGTTGTTGGGCCAGGCCCAAAACAGTGCACGGGCACGCGTGGCCTAGGTCCGCACAGCAACGGGCTCCGCGCCCACCGCGCTCCCTCGCAACGGCACGTGTCGATTGCGGCGTCGTGGGAGACGTGGGTGGCGCGTGCGATCTTTAAGGCATCTACCCCCATGATCATGGCGCAGGGTGAGGTCACCTCACCCGCCGCCTGCCCGCCGCCACGCTGCTCTCATGCGTGGGGGGGTCGGGCGGCGAAGGTGGGAGACCGAGCCGTCACGGGCGAGGATGGCGAGCTAGCCCGCTCCTCCGCCCTCCTCGCTCCCTGATTGGCTGAACGGGGCGGCTGAGCCCCCACCTCGCCCTTTAAAAGGGGCGGAAGGGGAGCACAATGGTCTCGCACTTCCTCTTCTCCTTCGCCTTCAACTTCCGCACTCTTCCTCTCATCTCGCCATGGAGGAGGGAATCTCGTCCTTCAACGGTGGCAGCGAGGGTTGCCTCCAGGCAGCGCGCCTCTCCCTATCCCGCACCTGTGGTGGCGGAGCCGGCCACGAGGGGGAGAGGGAGGGGGCGAGGCCGTGGACGAGGTCGAGGACGTGGTCGAGGCGCTCGGGGGAGAGGCGGCCGGGGCGATGCACCTCCCCCGTCTCCGCCGGTGGCTCCTTTCCTCGAGGCGGTCCACACCGGAGACGATCCCTGGGAGTTCTTCATCAAGCTGCGCCGAGCACCTCGTCGCCGTCTCCTGCTGCCGGCCCCGTTCGCGAGCGCGATGGAGCCGGATCCGCCCGAGATGTTGGAGTTGCGCATGAGGGGCTGCGGGATCAGTGGCACTCGAGTGAGTGTCATATCCCCAGCCCCCGGCGTGATGTACTTCGACCGAGGGTGGAAGACGTTCGCAAGATCCACAGCTTGACGGCGGGTTTACCCTCCATTTTAAGTTAATGGAGGCGACCTTCGCGCCAAGGTCTTCGGGACTCGGCACCGGGCGAGATGTCAGGACAGCTCCTCCGATAGCAAAGGTCCCTCCTCGAGCGAGAGTGACGAGGAGGGGAGCGACAACGACGACGACGAGGATGGCGGGTCTGACTAGGCATCGGACGCTGCCTCAAGGCCACCGGCGACCCCATCATCCGGTCGCCGCCTTCAACTCCCCGGGCCGTCTCCTTGGGCGGCCGGCGCGGGAGGCTGCGGAAGAGGAAGAGGGTGGCGGCAAGGCCGTCAAGTCGAAGTACGAGGGCGAGGAGCCTCGCAGCGGCCGACGCCCCGCCGCCCGCCTTCAAGCTCTGCCTCGGCGCCTGCGTCTCGCCAAGCTCTGGCGGCCCTCGGGTGTTCTTCAGATCTTCTTGGCGCCTGTAGCTCTCCTAGGCGCCTTTGCCCTCCCCGCAAGCTTCTCTGCCGGGCCTCCTTGACCTACCTCCCGAACAGAGAAACAGGAGGGGATTACGGGCACCTTATCTTTTAATTTGTAAGCCTTCGGCCTTAGCTGTATTTAAAATCAGAATCCTCTCTATCATGTTTTTCATCCTCTTATGAACTTGTACTAAACTGGGATGTTTTTAATGAAAAGAGGGGAACGCTTGCCGGACCGAGACCTTTACTTGATTTTTGTGTCTTGTACGTTCCCACCCTACGCTTCTAGGGGACTTGCCGGAGCGAACATTTTGCTGAGTGCGGGACATCAGCAGCCTACTGGCGGTGTTGTATCCGGCAAGAAACCTTCTCGGGCCAGTCGCAGCGCACTTGTATTGTTGAGCGGACTCGGAAACAAAGCAAGGACGCAACTTAACCCCGAGTCGGTTCCTCTGCGCATAGGTTTTTCGTAAAAAGGATAAACGCTCGAGGGACATAACGCAAGGCTATAGGACTAAAAGGTGCTCTGTACAAAAGCTCGAGTGACTTAGCTTTTCCGTCTTTAGCAATCCGTCGTGGCCGTGCTTCTTCCCCGACCCCCGCTCTCTTGTATGTTTTCGTCCTCACGCTTTCGAGGAACCCCCTCCCCCTCCCGGTGCAAACACATTTGCTGAGTGCAGGACATCAGCAGCCCGCTGGCGGTGTTGCCTCCGGTGGGAAGGACTCGTCGGGCTGGTTGCGGTGTACCTCTCTTTTTTTACCGTCGAGCTGACTCAAAAACGGATCCACGGCGCAACCAAACCACGACTCGACCCCTCTGCGCAGGTTCTTCATACAAGGTACGGACTTTCGGAGAGCACGATCTGAAAAGTTCGAAGTTTGGCATCTTTCTTCACCTCATCGGCCGGCAGAGCTTGATGGCGCGTCCTCGACGGCGGCGCGGCACTCCGGATAGGCGGGCTTGCCGGAGTGAGCGCCAGAACTATCCTTGCCGGACTTGGTTTTATTCTTCCCCCGGGGAGATTCAGCGGCAAGTGGCTTGCGCTCTGCTGCGGCTGCTGCTTCCCGGTAGATCTTGTGGGCGCAGATGAGTGCATCCCTCTTGTCTCCTTGGACAGAAATGACGCTCATCGGGCCAGGCATCTTGAGCACATTGTATGCGTAGTGAGAGGCCGCCATGAACTTGGCGAGTCTTGGTCGGCCGAGTATTCCGTTGTAGGGTAAGGGATATCAGCCACATCGAACGTGACCCTCTCGGTCCGAAGTTCAGTTAAGCTCGAACGCCATCGCAATGTGATCTTCCCCTTGGGCTTGCTCCTTCCCGGATTTATTCCTTGAAAGGCACCAGTTTCTTCGAGCTCGCCGTCGGGGATCTGGAGCTTCTTGAGATCTGTGGAGGAAATCAAGTTCAGGCCGGCCACGCCATCAACCAGCATCTTCGTGACCTTGAGGTTGCGGATTGTTGGTGAGACCAACATCGGCAAGCACCCGACCGCAGTGATGCGATCAGGGTGGTCCTCAACGTCGAAGATGATGGGCGTGCTGGACCACTTTAGAGGCCTGCGTGCCTCGACGGACGGCTCCGCTGCATTCACTTCTCGCACCCACTGTTTGAGTTGGCGGTGCGAGGTGTGCAGGGAGGCGCCGCCGTCGATGCACAACACTTCCGTCGCCTTCTGAAACTCTTGATCATCAGTCTCATCTTCCTCCATCTCTTCATCCTCATCTTCATCTTCGTCCTTGTCACGGCCGCGGGGAGGCCTGTCTCCTTGCCGCGGTGCCCTCCCCGGGCGGGAAGCTTCTTGCCGGATCCTCCGCCACCTCCCTAGGCTCTCTCCTTATCGCGGCGCTCATACTCAGCTTTTTGCAGCTCCGCCATCTGCTCTACTTTTTTGCAGGTTTGGAGGTCATGGCCTTTGGTGCGGTGAATCTTGCAATAACGCTTGCCGGAGCCATCCTGCTTGTCGATGGCTGCTACAACCTCACTGGAGTCGTCGGTCTTGGCCTTGTCGGAGCCGCCTCCATTGCCGGAATGCTCAACAGCTAGCACATCCTTAGCTTTCCTCTTCCTGTTGTTCCGCCTCCGGTTCTTCCTTGCCGGGGCGGCACCCTCACTGTCAGATCCTTCTGCTCCGGCAATCTCTCCGGGGATTTTCCTCCTCCTCACCGTGCACACTTGTTGGCCGGCGTAAAGCTCGCCGACATCTTCGATCTTGCACATCGCCATCTCCTCCCTCATCCTGCGTTACGCGACGTTTCGATGAAACGCGCTAATAACCGCGTAGGGTGGACGTCTGATGTTGCGTTGCACTGGCTGAATCTTTGTATATACTTGCGCAGGGCTCCTCCTTCGGACGAGCAAGTGGAGGTCACTCTCTGGCCATGAGGCTTGTGGCCACCCGTGAAGGCACCGACAAACTGATGGCACAGTCCGCCCATGAGGAGATAGAGCCGTCCGGCAAGTGCATGAGCCAAGATCTCGACGTTGGGCTTGAGTACCGCGGAAGTAGTTGGCAAGGATCTTCTCGTCGCGCCCGCAGCCTGCACCGCGATGGTGTAGATGCTCGTGAACTCCGACGGTGTATCCTGCCGTCGTACTTCTCGCACGCGTCGCTTGAAGTTCTTGGTTTTGGGCCCTCGACTTGCCGCAGCTCGCGGTGAACGCAGGGCAACCCGCCGCGTCGACAAGTCGCTGGTTCTCCGGGTGCGTCTTGGCGTCGGCAATGAGCCCAGCGGCGCTGGTCAGATTGACGTCGCGCTTCTCTCCGGCGCTCGATGCGGGTACGAGCGTCTTCGTGTTGCCGTTCTTGGAGGACGTGGCGTTGATCGCGGCGAGTTCGCGGGTCCGACGACGCGGTGGAGTCGCCGTCGGGGTTGGTCCGGCGAGCTGGCGATCTTGGCCTTCGGGGCTGGGAGTGCACAGAGGTGGCACCCCCAGCGGTCTTGTCGGCGTCGGCTTGCGCCTGGGCGCCTTGCCGGGGCCTCGACGCGCTCGGTCGCCGGGGTTTGTCGCCGTTGGCGAAGCCGATGAGGCTGTAAATGGTCATCCTCCAGTCGTCGATCTTGTGCGGCGCCGGAGGGTAGTCTAGAAGCAACTGGGCTCGGGCCAGCGCTTCCTCTGCTGTCTTGGGCGGCGGTGGTGATGAACGGCGTGAGGAGCGGGATGTGCTTGGGCTCCCAACTGGATTGGGAGGTGCAGCACCGCCGTCCGGCGTCCGATCTCGCCAGCGCCAAAGATGCGGGCGCAGCATGCTGGCCTCGGCGTCCCCGCGACTCCACCAGTTTGGCCTTGTTCCATCGAGCACGGTGCTAGGAGCACCGGGCGTTGTTGACCTTGCACCTCCCCGAAGGGTGCGGTTCTGCCGGTCGCAGACGCTATGGGCCTTGTTCTTGGATCTAGTGACGACACGAGACCCACCGGGCGCCCGCTCCTCCGCCGCGTCCACTCCACCGCCCGCTTGCTCCAGCGGTGGTGGCGGAACCGATGTAGACGGAGCGGCCACCTCCGAAGGCTTCTTCTTCGGTGGCATGTTGATGAAGATCTTGAAGTAGCGCGCGTGGAGACCGGATCAGATGCTCACGACCTCGACGCCCCCCTACCTGGCGCGCCAAAGATGTCGGGGCGTTGTCTCTGTGGCCTCGAGCACCTATAGGCACCTTTAGGGGCCTTGTGGTTCGGCAAGGGAGGCGGGATCATGCGCAGAGCAGATCGAGGTCGGCCTTGAGACGGGCGATCTTTACCCAGCTTCGGGGCTCTCCGGAGAGATAACACCCCTACTGCTGCTTCGTGTTTGTTATTTGATCTTGCTCGAGCGTGCGAGCGTATGGTGGTGCTGTGGTTGTCGAATGGACCGAACCCCTTCTATGTGCGCATGGGCCTCCTTTATAGTCTCAAGGGGTACCCACAGGTGGCAGCGAGGGAAGAGGGGGTAGAAAGGTAAAACGCGGGTTGGTACAATAAAGTAGAACAAAGGTTCCCTACCTAACTCGACGGTAGGGGACAAGGGCATTAATGCCCGTCTGGTCACCCCAACAGGCAGGAGGAGGACCGCTAAGTGAGCCTCCGTTGCCACGATGGCGCCTCTGTTAGCCCTGCTTGCCACCTCGCTCCGCATGGCTGCGTGATCGCCTGCCACGTGCCCTTGGGATGGCCTCGTGACGACACGCCACTAGGTGCGCTGGAGTGTGGGTGGCAGCCTTGCTGCAAGTACCTTGCCGCCCTTCTCTTGCAAAGGCCGGCAAGTTTGCTGCCGCCAGCCTTGCTTAGGGCACGCGGGGCGCCGCGGCAAGTCTTCTGGTGATGCCCTGGTTGACCTTCCCGGCAAGCTCCTCTTGCCGGGGCCTTTGTGTTCTTGGCTAGTACTTTGCTCTTGAATGGCAGTAATAAAGAATGGTGGAGAGCCTTGCGGGCGTCCCCGCAAGCCTCGCCACTTGGGTGTCTGTTGCGCGTGCAGACAAGTTCGGGGTACTAAGGTACCCCCTATTTTAGTACACCGACACCATGCCCATACCTGGACACTAGGGGCTTAGGGCATAATTCTGCCCATTATTATAAAGTCCGAACACCTTCGGGAGTGTTCGGCGTCTCGAGTTAGGCATTATATGCATCAGCTCCGAATCATGTCTTTGGTCAAATGTTGGGTTTGCCCGGTGTCGGTGTCAAAACCGGCGGATCTCGGGTAGGGGGTCCCGAACTGTGCGTCTAGGCGGATGGTAACAAGAGACGAGGGACACAATGTTTTTACCCAGGTTCGGGCCCTCTCGATGGAGGTAAAACCCTCACGCCCCGCTTGATTAATATTGATGATATGGGTAGTACAAGAGTAGATCTACCACGAGATCAAGGAGGCTAAACCCTAGAAGCTAGCCTATGGTATGATTGTTGAGATGTAATGTTCGCCCCATGAGACTAAGGCCCTCCGGTTTATATAGGCACCGGAGAGGCTAGGGTTACACAGAGTCGGTTACAATGGTAGGAGATCTACATATCCGTATTGCCAAGCTTGCCTTCCACGCCAAGGAAAGTACCTTCCGGACACGAGCCGGAGTCTTCAATCTTCTATCTTCGTAGTATGGGAGTCCGGCGGATATTGATAGTCGGGCAGTCCGACACCCCTAGTCCAGACTCCTCAAGAGCCCCGAACCAGTCTTCAATGACGATAAGTCCGGGCGTGCATAATGTTCGGCATTGCAAGGCGGGTTCCTCCCTTGAATAATCCGGAGAAAATAATGAACACCAGGATAGTGTCTGGCTCTGCAATATAAATTCCACATTCCAACGTAGAGAGAATAAAACATATATACTGATCCAATCCGCTGACGTATTATGCGGCGTGACATCACACCGCAGCCAAGCCCTCGTTTGAGTCGTTTTTATTATTCCGCCAAAGACGCTTAGCGGTTTTCTTTGGCACGCCCGTCGGGCGTAGATCATGTTCCCTTTTATTCCGGGATCCTCATCAATACGTGCGTGGGTAACCCAACCGTTCCCGTCGCCACGCCTCCTCTACCGAAGGGGAATCTCAAACGGTCACGGAGACGGCCTTTGGTATTTCTTCCCCCTTTATAAGAGGACCAAGGCCTGTCCTTGTTCTTCAATCTCGCATCAAATCTTTCCTCCGCTCCTAGTTCCAACACCCCGAGCTTCAGATTCGAGCGCTTCGGATCCTAAACAATGTCCGGCTCCGACCTCCAGGGCCGGTGGATGCCCTCCTCCGTCACGGAGGAGGACATATTGAAGTTGCGGGAGGCCAAGTACCTGGCCTACGATGTTTCGCACAGGTTGCCTGCCCCAGAGCCGGCTGTGCCAGCCCCCGAGCCCGGCGAATGCGTCATTTTCGCATCTCACCTCCGTCGGGGATTAGGCTTCCCGACGGATCCCTTCGTGAGAGGGCTCCTTTTCTACTACGGGATGGACTTCCACGATTTGGCTCCGGAGTCCATCCTCCATATTTCCGCATTCATTGTTGTGCGAAGCCTTCCTCCGCCATCCCCACTTTGGCCTGTGGCTGAAAACATTCAAGGTGGAGCCAAGATGATTGGGGGCGCTAAGCGAGAGGCGGGGCGACTATAAGCAAGAAGGTCGATGCCCGTGGCTCGAAGGTTCCTTCCAAGAGGAACAGGATTGTGGCAGCAGGAGTGGTTTTACATCACGCTCCCAGGCACAAGCAAAGCCGCCGCCCTCCTTCCGCCGGGACCTCCATGGCAACTGATGTCGTGGTCAACGAAGGGCTCAAGCTGGGGCCGCCCGAGGACGTGCCGCATCTGCAGGCCGGATTCGAGACATCCAAACAAGGGAGATCGACCTGGTCAAGGTGATGCAGGTCATGCTAATCGTGCACCTCCTACCACCGCAAACGCCGTCCCTCTCCATCTATGGGAGTTCAATTCGGAGGGACCTCGTATTCTCCAGCATTTTATGGGTGCGACACCCACGGAGATGTATGAGCTGTTCTTCGGACCGCAGGCGGCGTGTCCGGATTCGGCCGAGGACGCTGGCCTAAGCCGCGATCGTCCGGATACTCAGGTAAATAGCTCAGAGCCCGGACATTCTATTTGTATGCCTTTCAACAGATCGTCTCCTGACCCTTTATTCTTTACAGGAATGGGTGGCGCGATCAAGGCTGACAAGGTGTCCGGCCCCCCTCCCAGAGACCGCACTGGAGCCCGTGCTGGTCAGAATGTTGGAGGTTGCGCCCACAGAGGGGGGCGACGGGGAGATAAAGGAGCTAATACTTACCCAAAGGCGATCAAGAGGAGGGAACCAAGGATCCTTCCCTTCAAAGGGAGAAGAGGACCGCCTCCGAAGATCCGGAGGTCAAAGCCGCTAAGCGTGGGAAGAAATCCTCACCGGGGGGTCCGGCGTCCGGAGAGGATCCGAACGCGCAATCATCGCCGAAGGACCAGCCCTCCAACGAGCCATGAGTATGAAAGAGGAAGTTTAATAAGGAAGTACCTTCGTTTATGCTTCTGTAAGTAACCGAAATATTTATATCGCAGTTCGGATCTGCAGCCGTCCCAGATGAGTTCATCCTCGGGGGACCTTCTTCCGGAGATGATGGAGAGCGATCCGTCTGCGCCCGCCGGATGAGGCAAAGGAGCCCAAATGTCGCCACGAGGGCGCCCCGAGTCCGGAGGGGCCAGAGAGTTCGGCACCCTCCAGAGTCCGACCGGGAGAACTGAAGAGTTTGCTTGAGAGGGCGTTCATTTCAGAAGATCACCGCGCATTAATGCGTATGGTGGTTGGAAGGATTTCGTCCGCTGAAAGCGGATTGCGTAATGCCGCCATGAGCTTGCTGGCGGGATTTGAGGTATGCCAAAATAATGCACCCCTTTGTCTTTTAACAATTTTGCATATAAAAAATGCGCCCTGTATAGATAGTAGCCCCTGAGACTCGGTAGGTTGTCGAAAACGACAGCGTGCCGAGGATCGAAAATCCCAACATCTCAGGTAATGAATGCCGCCGTTCTGATACAGGTGGCGGATAGTCCGGGGGCCAGCCGGACTAGTGAGTTTGCCGACTTAAGTCGACAACTTGACGTGGCAGATGCTAACATCGCACTTGTCAATCAGCGACTTGACGAGTCGCAAGGTAAATAAATTCTCCGCAGCCGCTTTATTCAGTGGGTCCAAGCCCGCCTCTGATAAGTTATATGCTGTTAATACACATAGTGTTGTTGCTGTGGAGAGTTTTCGGCGAACTTGCTTAGCCAAGGAGCAAGCCCGGAGTGACGGTTGCCGCGAGGGCGGCGAAGAGTTGAAGGTCGAGAAGGCTGCGCCTTGCGCCTAAGCAGAGGCGGAGGTGGCCAAGCGGCCAAGAAATTAAAGGATGCTACCGACCGCAATGAGGCTCTTGAAAAGGAGCGCTTATCGGAGCGGGAAGACCTGAAGAAGGCCACCGCCGAAGCCAAAGATGCCCGTTCTGCGATGCGGGCTATGAAGGAGGAGCTGCTCCAAGCCGGAGAAATCACGGCTGGCAAGCCTTTTCTTATGCGTCTCCGGTTTATGGATGCCAAGTACGCTCAATTTGAGCGGCTGTGGAGTTCGGAGGATCCATATATGGACTTGGCTGCGAGTGCGGCTGATGCCGCTACACTTCCGAGCCAGGGGATCACGAAGACGGAAGAGTTACATTGGTCTCAATTCCACAGTCCGGATCGCCTCTTCCGCCGACAGACAGGTTGGCCGAATGGGCGAACTGAATAGACTAAACTTGTCTGGCTGGCTATGGCGACATCGTGGCCCATGTATTGCCAGAGAGGTCCAAGGTGACGAGCTACTTGACTCGCTGCAGCGTTCCTTGGGGGTGCCGCATATCAAGGAGATGAAACAGTCGGCTGCATCGAGGGCGCACGGATGGCTCGCCCGTGTGAAGGCGCAGATGTCCGGAGATGGATGCCACCGCTGTTGCTGCCTGTGGTTTGATGGAAACCGCTTCTGCCGAGCATTATTTCGGGAAGTTATGCGTGGCGCGCTGTAATAGAGTCGCAGTGCTCGAAAATGTAACGCTCAATTGAACGCATTAACTTGTAGATCAATGGTTATAGTATGAGTGCTTTTTATACTTGTGCTTCCAAGTAGTAAAACTTCTCTGTGGGGCCGTTACGATACTTGTGTATAACCCGAAGATGCGATCTTGACTTGACCCCTTGCACAAGGTGGGGTGTTCGCAAAATAGCTGCGTTTTCACACTTAATCCGGCGCCTCGGTCCTGTTTTAAGGAGGTGGTAGCGAGCTAAACGAGGCAATCTGGACTATGATGCTTTATTTCTTTCACTTAGCCAATGGAGCTCGAGGGTGGGGCTACGATATAGCCCCTGATGACACCGCACATCTCCGTACTCGGGGTGCGTATGTGTCTGACCGGGAAATGGTCCTTCGTCAAAGCGGGGAATTCTAAACATTCCGATAGTCGATCAAGTGGCTGACTAGACTCTCGCTATATCATGACAGTCAGTTTTCGACTTTCTCTCTTGAGGTGCTCGCCTTGCGGGGCACAATCGCAGTAGTTCTCCTGGTGCCTCGTTAGCGGGTGATACGTAGCGTAAGGCAGCAAAACACGTGGCAGCCGCAAACCCAACATTTGACCAAAGACATGATTCGGAGCTGATGCATATAATGCCTAACTCGAGACGCCGAACACTCCCGAAGGTGTTCGGACTTTATGATAATGGGCAGAATTATGCCCTAAGCCCCTTGTGTCCAGGTACGGGCATGGTCTTCTGACGCGGCCGATGCCAAAGCGTCAGGCTCCACTTTGGCTATGGGAAGGAGCCGAGGGAGAGTAACAACAAGAGACAGTAATAAAAGGTCTGCGCAGGTCTTAATCGAAAAGAATCCTTGCAACGGGTCCCTCTCCGCATGTCTGCGCTGTGTCTCCGCTGCGTCGTTATCCTGGACGGGTACGCACGTTGTTCATCTGTAGAAAGAGAGGAACGTTTAGTTTTAGAAACAGTTCGTGCGAAAAATATGCAACAGAAAAATATAAATAATTAAAGCATGGTTTATATGAAACCGCGATCGGTTGTGCGCGCAGCCCCCTGTGAAAAGGGTATGCGGCTAGGGAGCCCCTAGCCTGATGAGTCCGGATTCGTCTATCCGAGTCCGGGGTCTTTAAGTGACCCTCGCACTGAAATGGTGCCGTGTGCACCGGGCATCTTGAGTGTAAGAGACGCGTAATGCGGTATGGCGTTGAAGCGGACAAAAGCCTTTCGTCCCAACAGTGCTTGATATTCACTTTTAAATGGGACGATATGAAAATTAATTTTTCGCCGTCGAAAGTTGCTTTCGGCGATCCAACACGACTTCTAGTAATATCGAGCCTGCATTTGGCGTAAGGGCTGGCGTCACTCCTTTGATGGAAGTGCGGCCGTGTCGAATTTTGGTAGGGTCTATCCCCATCCGAAGGATTGTGTTTGAATATAGCAGGTTTAAGTCACGCCTCCGCCCATTAGGGCGTTTGTGAATTGTAATCCGTCTATTATCGATTCAATATCGTGAGTCCTTCCCACGCTTGAACGCTTCGAATAGTCCGTGGTCGAAGGTGATTGGTTTTGATATCCATCTCTATGGTTTGTTGGGCTGGATCGTGCGAAGCTCTTTTTAGAAAGTGCCGACTGCTTTTTCCGTGTCCTCACACGAAGTGAGTTTATCGCTGACCCCTTGTGGGAAAGTCTTTTGTTTTCGATGCCTCGTTGGCGGGTTTATCTTCTTCGCTGACGCTCGAGCCCCTTGTGTTCGGCGTTTAATCGGCCGGACTGTTTGAAAACCCAACATCCTCGCTGGTGTGATTTGCGTGCCTTCCGGGTACTGTGGATTTGACATATCCGACCCAAAATCTTCTTTAGGTTGGACAATTCGTCACTGTCATCCTTTAGGGGCTGAGCTTTATTATTTGGCCATGAGCTTTTAAATCCGGCGTTGACTGCCGTGCTCTTTGGGCTTTTCTCTTTATGCCAGCCACCGTTCTTTTCTCTAGCGTGATTTTCCGCTTCCATCTCTTATATCGGATGTACTTGGGTCGCTGGTGCTGCTTCTTGCTAGCCAGCTATCCTCCCCCGCACAGAAGCGGGTCATGAGGCTTGTTAATGCGGTCATTGTCCTCGGTTTCTCTTGACCGAGGTGTCTGGCGAGCCATTCGTCTCGGACATTGTGCTTGAAAGCTGCTAAGGCTTCGGCGTCCGGACAGTCGACTATCTGGTTCTTTTTGGTAAGGAACCTGTTCCAGAATTTCCGCGCTGACTCTCCGGGCTGTTGAGTTATGTGACTTAGGTCATCTGCGTCCGGAGGCCGGACATAAGTCCCTTGAAAATTTGCTCTAAACGCTTCCTCGAGCTCTTCCCAACTTCCAACAAGTTTTTCGGGAGGCTTTTGAGCCAATGACGGGCTGGCCCTTTGAGCTTGAGGGTAGACATTTTATGGCGTGGAGATCGTCTCCTCTGGCCATATGTATATGCAATATATAGTCTTCTATCCAGACTCTGTGGTCTGTTGTTCCATCGTAGGCTTCTATGTTTATGGGTTTAAACCTGCTGGGAATTGCGTGATCCAAAGACCTTGTCGGTGAAGCATAGTGGGTGTCTGGCGCCCATTTGTATGTGCCGCTATCGTCCGGACACTTGACGTGTTGCTTTGCTTCTTGGGGCTTTCTTTTTGGTCCAGTAGATGGACTGGCTGGGCCATTGACGGTGGGGGCTCTATGGCCTCCTCGTCGTCTGGAAGCAGCTTAACCGCTTCGGTAGCTCTTCGATTGGTGGCCATTGCGTGATTTATCTGCGGTTTTGAGTATTGCTCCATCTTATTCGAGCGCGTCTTCCGCTGTGTTGAGCTTCCGCTTTTCCTTCTTGAGCTTCTTGCTGTAGCGATGAGCCCGCGCTGAAAGCTCTTGTTAAGACGGGCTCCTTGGGCGCGACAAGTTAAATCGTCATTGTGGCTTGTTTCGTCTTGGAGGAGGTATATAGTTATGATCCTCGGCCTTTTCTTCTGCTGCCCTTTGTGAGGGCTTGCTTCGCATCCTCCTGTTGAGTCCTTCGGTGGGGTTGTCTTGACACTCTCTCGGGTATTGTTATTTCTGTGCGGAATCTATATTCTTGTTGTGGCGGGATTTAGAGCGGCGCCACGACGCCGGGCGTTTGGGCTGCTTCTTTAGAGAATCTTCCTCCGCTGCTTTTTTCGCCATCTCCTTCTTTTGGGGTATCCACCATGTAGACGTCGTATGACGAGGTGGCCTTCCATTGCCTCTCTGTATTTGCTGGTCTATTTCGCCTCCGCATCGCCGTCCATAGCGTCGATGTCATCGAAGTCATAGTCTAGCATGTCGGTTAGATCCTCGACGGCTGGCTAAAAAGTGGGTGGTGGGTGGGCTCTGAATTTCTCCATCGTCCGAACTCCAACCGCCCCGCCATAGTCCGCCGAGATTCTCTGATAGCGAGAGATGCTTCAGAGAATTTAGGATATCGCCAAAAGCGAGTGTTGGAAGATGTCCGCGCGGTGAATTCCATAACCGCGCCAATCCGATTTAATTGGTAGGCGCGCGGAGGCTCGGAGTCCGCGAGAGTCCGGCGCCTCGGGATCACGAGTTCGCAGGGACAAGATTGGTATTCGCTCCATCGCCGTGGATGTTGAAGCCCCAGTGGCGTCTATCCGCCGCCCTCGGCATAAGCAATCGGCTCCGGGCTAGTGGCCGGAGCGATCAAAGTCTTGACCACCAAAGCACTGTCCGTGGCAGAGCTAGATCATACCCATCGTCATAGTCGCGCTTGGCTGTGGCTCGAGTCCGTCGAAGATCAAGTCTCCGCGATCATCGGTCGTGAAGTTCAAGCTTCGAATCGACTGACGGCCAGGGCGAAGCTTCGATCTGCTCCAGATGGCCAAGAGAATTGGGCCGTAGTGCAAAGCCGCCCGAATCTGAAGATCTGTCCGGGAGAAAAGTCTCACCGGACAGCGTTGATGGTTGAAGATGCCATCGAGCCTATTGGGGACGACATATGAGGAACTCTCAATGAAAGCACCAATGTCGGTGTCAAACCGGCGGATCTCGGGTAGGGGGTCCCGAATGTGCGTCTAGGCGGATGGTAACAAGAGACGAGGGACACAATGTTTTTACCTGTGTTCGGGCCCCTTGATGGAGGTAAAACCCTCGTCCCGCTTGATTAATATTGATGATATGGGTAGTACAAGAGTAGATCTACCACGAGATCAAGGAGGCTAAACCCTAGAAGCTAGCCTATGGTATGATTGTTGAGATGTAATGTTCGTCCTACGGACTAAGGCCCTCCGGTTTATATAGGCACCGGAGAGGCTAGGGTTACACAGAGTCGGTTACAATGGTAGGAGATCTACATATCCGTATTGCCAAGCTTGCCTTCCACGCCAAGGAAAGTACCTTCCGGACACGAGCCGGAGTCTTCAATCTTCTATCTTCGTAGTATGGGAGTCCGGCGGATATTGATAGTCCGGCAGTCCGGACAGCCCCTAGTCCAGGACTCCCTCACCCGGCTCCTGTGTTTTGCTGCCTTACGTTCCGTATCATCGGCTAACGCGGCACCAGGAGAACTACTGCGATTGTGCCCCAGCTCAGGCTGGCGAGCACCTCGAGAGAAAGCCAAAATCGATGATCTGATACAGTGAGAGTCCGTCACTCGATCGACTATCGGAATGTTTAGAATTCCCTGCTTTGACGAAGGACCGTTTCCCGGTCAGGCACATGTGCACCCTGAGTCCGGAGATGTGCGGTGTCATCAGGGGTTATATAGTAGCCCCACCCTCGAGCTCCATTGGCTAAGTGAAAGAGATAAAGCATTATAGTCCGGATTGCCTCGTTCGCTACGCTACCACCTCCTTATAACAGGACCGAGACGTCGGATTAAGTGTGAAAACGCGCTATTTTGCAAACACCCCAGCACCTTGTGCGAGGGGGCCGAAGCCGAAGACTGCATCTTTCAGGTTATACACAAGTGTACGCAAACGGCCGCACAGGAGAAGTTTTACTACTTGGAAGCACAAGTATAAAAAGCATTCATACTATAATCATTGAAATACAAGTTAATGCGTTCAATTGAACGTTACATTTTTGAGCACTGCGACTCTATTATACGAGCGCCACGCATAACTTCCCCGAAATAATGCTCGGCAGGAAGCCGGTTTCCATCCGAACCTGGCGGCAACAGCGGTGGCGTCCATCTCCGGACACTGCGCCTTCACACGGGCCAGAGCCATCCGTGCGCCCTCGATGCAGGCCGACCGTTTTATCTCCTTGATGTGCGGCACCGCCCCAAGGAATTGCTGCAATAGGCCGAAGTAGCTCGTCGCCTTGGACCTCTCTTGCCAGACATGGGCCACGATGTCAGTCATGGCCAATCCGGACAGTCTATTTAGTTCGGCCCATTCGGCCAACCTGTCCGTCAGCGGAAGAGGGCGATCCGAATATGGAATTGAGACCAATATAACTCTTCCGTCTCGTGATCCCCCGCTCCGGAAGTGCTTAACAAAGATCAGCCGCACTTTTCGCAGCCAAGTCCATATACGGATCCTCCAAACTCCATAATCGCTCAAACTGAGCATACTTGGCATCCATGAACCGGCGACGCATCAGAAAAGGCTTGCCAGCCGCGATTTCTTCGGCTTGGCGCAGCTCCTCCTTCATAGCCCGCATTACCAGCGGGCATCCTTAACCGGCGGTGGCCTTCTTCAGTCTTCCCGCTCGATAAGCGCTCCTTTTCAAGAGCCTCGTTGCGGTCGGTAGCATCCTTTAATTTCTTGGCCAATTCGCCACCTCCGCCTACTTAGGCGGTGTGCAGCCTTTTCGCCTTCAACTCTTGGCGCCCTCGCGGCAGCAGCACACTCGCCGGGCTTGCTCTTTAGCTAGAGCAAGTTCGCCCGGGCTCTCTCCAGCAGCAGCACTGTCTGTATAAACAACATATAACTTATCAGAGGCGGGCTTCGACCCACTCAATAAAGCGGCTGCGGAGAATTTATTTACCTTGCGACTCGTCAAGTCGTTGGTTGACAAGTGCGATGTCAGCATCCGCCACGTCAAGTTGTCGACTCAATTCGGCAAACTCATTAGTCCGGCTGGCCCCCGGACTATCCGCCACCTGTATCAACACGGCGGTATTCATTACCTGAGATATTGAGATTTTGATCCTCGGCACGCTGTCGTTTTCGACAACCTACCGAGTCTCAGGGGCTACTATCTATACAGGGCGCATTTTCTATATGCACAACTGTTAAAAAACAAAGGGGTGCGTCATTTTCGCATACCTCAAATCCCGCCAGCAAGCTCATGGCGGCATTACGCAATCCGCTTTCAGCGATTTAAATCCTTCAATCACCATACGCATTAACGCACGGTGATCTTGAAATGGGCGCCCTCTCAAGCAGACTCTTGAGTTCTCCCGCGGACTCGGTGGGTGCGAACTCTCTGCCCCTCCGAATCGGGGGCGCCCTCGTGATTTACACTTGGGCTCGCTTTGCCTCATCTGGCGGCGCTGCAGACGGAGGCGTGTCGCTCTCCATCATCTCCGGAAGAAGGTCCCCGAGGATGAACTCATCTGAGACGGCTGCAGATCCGAACTGCGATATAAATATTTCGGTTATCTACAGAAGCGTAAATGAAGGTACTTTATTAATTAACTTCCTCTTTTATACTTACGACTCGTTGGAGAGCTGGTCCTTCGGTGATGATTGCGCGTCCGGATTCTCTCCGGACGCCGGACCCCCCGGTGAGGATTTCTTCCCACGCTTAGGGGCTTTGACCTCCGGATCTTCGGAGGCGGTCCTCTTTTCCCTTTGGAGGGAGGGGTTCTTGGTTCCATCCTCTTCAGTCGCCCCTTCGGGCAAAATATTAGCTCCTTTATTCCCCCCGTCGCCTCCCTCTGTGGGCGCAACCTCCAACATTCTGACCAGCACGGGCCCCAGTGCGGTCTCTGGGAGGGGGGCCAGACACCTTATCAGCCTTGATCGCGCCACCCATTCCTGTAAAGAATAAAGGGTCAGGAGACGAACTTTTGAAAGGCATACAAATAGGATGTCCTGACTCGAGCTATTTACACGAGTGTCCGGGCGATCGCGGCTTAGGCGTCCTCGGCCAAATCCGACCGCCACCTGCGGTCCGAAGAACAGCTTGTACATCTCCGTGGGTAACGCACCCATAAAATGTTGGAGAATACGAGGTCCCTCCGGATTGTACTCCCATAGACGGAGAGGACGACGTTTGCAAGGCGGGAGGTGCCTGATTAGCATAACCTGCATCACCTTGATCAGATCGATCTCCCTCGTTTGGAGGTCCCGAATCCGGCCCTGCAGTGAAGGCACGTCCTCGGACGGCCCCCAGTTGAGCCCTTGGTTGACCCACGACATCAGTTGCCGTGGAGGTCCTGGGCGGAAGGAGGGCTGCGGCTTTTGCTTGCTGCCCCTTGGAGCAGTGATGTAAAACCACTCCTGCTGCCACAATCCCAGTTCCTCTTGGAAGAAACCTTCGGGCCACGGGGCATCGGCCTTCTTGCTTATGGTCGCCCCGCCGCACTCCGCTTGACGCTCCCCAATCATCTTCGGCTCCACTTTGAAGGTCTTGACCATAGGCGAAGTGGGGATGACGCGAGAAAGGCTTCGCAGACAATGATGAATGCGGAGATTTGGAGGATGGACTCGGAGCCAAGTCGTGGAAATCCAGCCCGTAGTAGAGCAGAGCCCTCTCACGAAGGGATCGATCGGAAGCCTAATCCCGGCGGAGGTGAGATCTGGCAGCGTATTCGCCGGGCTCGGGGCTGGCACGGCCTGCCACAGGGCAGGTAACTGTGGGAAACCGTGAGGCGGTGCTTGGCCTCACGCAGCTTCAATATGTCCTCCTCCGTGGCGGAGGAGGGCATCCACCGCCCCGGAGGTGGGAGCGGACATCGTTGAGGATCAGAAGCGCTCGAATCTGAAGCTCGGGTGTTGGGACCGGGAGCGAAGGAAAGATTCGATCGAGATTAAAGAACCAGGACAGGCCTTGGTCCCTTATAAAGGGAGGAAATACCAAGGGCCGTCTCGTTACGTTTGAGATTCCCTTCGATAGAGGAGGTGGCGGCGAGGAGCGGTTGGGTTACCCACGCACGTATTGATGAGTATCCCGGAATAAGGGGAACACGATCTCTGCCTCGACAAGACGTGCCAAGGAAACCGCTTCGCTAAACGTGCTGAGGTGGAATAGTAAAAAAACGAGGGCTTGGCTGCGGTGTGATGTCATGCCGCATAATACGTCAGCAGATTGAGCTAAATGTGTATTTTATTCTCTCTACGTTGGAATGTGGAATTTATTTTGCAGAGTCGAACACTATCCTGGTGTTCATTATCTTCTCCGGATTATTCAAGGGAGGAACCCGCCTTTTAATGCCGAACACTATGCACACCGGACTTATCGTCATTGAAGACTGGTTCAGGGGCTACTGAGGGAGTCCTGGACTAGGGGGTGCCCGGACAGCCGGACTATCAATATCAGCCGGACTCCTAGACTACGAAGATAGAAGATTGAAGACTCCGGCTCGTGTCCGGAAGGTACTTGGCGTGGAAGGCAAGCTTGGCAATACGGATATATGGATCTCCTACCATTGTAACCGACTCTGTGTAACCCTAGCCTCTCCGGTGTCTATATAAACCGGAGGGCCTTAGTCCGTAGGACGAACAGACATCTCAACAATCATACCATAGGCTAGCTTCTAGGGTTTAGCCTCCTTGATCTCGTGGTAGATCTACTCTTGTACTACCCATATCATCAATATTAATCAAGCAGGACGTAGGGTTTTACCTCCATCGAGAGGGCCCGAACCTGGGTAAAAACATCGTGTCCCTCGTCTCTTGTTACCATCCGCCTAGACGCACAGTTCGGGACCCCCTACCCGAGATCCGCTGGTTTTGACACCGACAGTATCCGTCAATTATTGGGTCGAGTACCAAGGTAGCTGATCCTCCATGCCGCATACTAGTCGGGTAGTCCCTGTGATCGAAGGTGATCGGGCAGACCGACCAGTGGTTAAGTTTGGGGGCGGCGGGCTCTATAGCGTATGCATCTCTGAGCGCGCATTCGCGCCTTCTCTTGGGTATGTGAGCCGCGTGGATCATATTTACTGTTTTTACCTCTGGTGGGAATTTTTTCTGTCCCCCAGTGTTCGGCCGACGAGGCTCATCCTCGTCTTCACTTGGTGTTTCCCTTCCCTTGTGTTCGGCATTTAATTTGACGGCCTGCTTAAAGACCCAACATTCTCTGTGAGTGTGGTTCGCAGGTTTTTTGGGGGTGCCATGAATTTGGCACAGTCTGTCCATGACTTTGTTCAGGCCGGACGGTCCTTCTTTGCTGCCTTTAAATGGCTTCTTTTGTTGAGCGGGTCGAGAGCCCCTGAATCCGGCGTTGATCGTTGTGTTGTCCGGACTTTCTTCCTTGTTTCGATGTTTGTTTTCATTGCGCCGTGGCTTCCCGTTGCCATCCCTGATTTCGGATGTGCCTGGGTCGCTGGTGCCTCTACGGGCCAACCAGCTGCCTTCACCCGCGCAAAAGAAGGTCATAAGGCTTGTTAGGGCTGCCATTGTCCTTGGCTTTACTTGGCCGAGGTGTCTGGCGAGCCACTCATCCCGGATACTGTGCTTGAAGGCCGCTAGGGCTTCGGCGTCCAGACAATCGACAATTTGATTCTTCTTAGTGAGGAATCTGTTCCAAAGCTTGCGGGCGGACTCTCCGGACTGTTGAATTATGTGACTTAAATCATTAGCGTCTGGAGGTCGGACATAAGTACCTCGAAAATTGGCCCTGAAAGCGTCCTCGAGGTCCTCCCAACTTCCGATTGAATTTTCGGGGAGGCTTTTCAACCAGTGCCGAGATGGTCCCTTCAACTTGAGGGGAAGGTATTTGATGGCGTGGAGGTCGTCCCCACGAGCCATGTGGATATGCAGGATAAAATCCTCAATCCAGACTCCGGGGTCTGTCGTTCCGTCATATGCCTCTATGTTCACGGGTTTGAAACCCTGTGGAAATTCGTTGTCCAGTACCTCTTCAGTGAAGCACAGAGGGTGAGCAGCCCCTCTGTATCTGGACGTGTTGTGGCATGCTATCGGCTGTTGTTGTGTCCGGTGCTGATTCTGAACTGGTAGTCGATCAGTCTGATCGTTTTAGTGACCATAATCCTGCACCGGAGCGTGTCCTCTAGATCCATAGATGGACCTGGTCGCGCTGGAATTTTTATCCAGGAGCTCACGTAAGTCGTGTGCGGCGTCAGGAGCTGCTGTATTGTGGTCATGAAGTGGTTGGTCCGGCCTACTGGCCGTATTGTCCTTTGGTGGAATGGCCTCATCGTCGAATTCTGGCAGCAGCTTGCGCTTTGGATAGCTCTTTGTGTGGCGATCGTCGTTGTATTTTTCTTTAGTGTCTAGCACTTTATACCATCTGCGATTGAGCGTTTCCTGTGCGGCCTTAAGCCTTTGCTTCTGCTTCTTTAGGCTTCTCGCAGTGGCCATAAGCCTTCTATGGAGGTTATCTCATTCCAAACGTGTTTCCGGGATGATGAATGCGTCGTCGTCCGGACTGTGCTCCTGTCCCGGGGCGGTTTGATGAGGTCGGCCCTCGGGATCGCTGTGATCGGGTGTCTGCTCCGGGCTGTGTTCGGCATGACCTGGCTCATCCTGCTCCATCGCCTGGTCCATACGGTCATTGTTGTGTTCGGAGTTGACTAGGGTGTCGATCTTTCTAGCGCTGTTATCGCTGTTTTTACTGTGGCTGGACTTAGAGCGGTGTCTGCACCGTCGTTTTGGCTTTTGTCCGGGGGTTTAACCTCCATTTTGTTGCCATCATCATCCTTAGGCGTGTCCACCATGTATATATCATATGATGAGGTGGCAGTCCAAATACCGTGGGTGGTGGTTCTGAATCATCTCCTGCACCGACGTCCATGCCGTCGGTGTCATCGGAGTTGAAGTCAAGCATGTCTGTTATGTCATCGACAGTGGCTATGAAGTGGGTGGTGGGTGGGCAACGAATTTCCTTGTCGCCTGCTTCCCACTCGAGCCGGACATAGTTCGGCCAGAAGTCTCCTGACAAAGAGAGAGATTTTAACGAGTGCAACATGTCGCCAAGGGGCGAGTGCTGGAAGATATCCGCAGCAGCGAATTCCATTAGCGGATCCCAATCGGAGTCGGCGGGCTCGGGGGCGTGCGGTCAGGGGCCTACAGCCGAACACAGGTCCGGGGGTCCAGAGACACAGGTTTCCTTGGGGGTGAAGTTTGTGTTCGGCTCTACCGCCGATGAGTGTACGGCCTCCGGGGCGGGGTCCATCCTGCCATCCTCGGACGACGCAGTCTGCCCCGGATTTGGGTCCGGAGCTCCTGCAGGTGCGATATCCCGAGTATTGTCCGACAGCAGGTCTAAGCCGTGCTCGTCGTGACTGTTCGGCGCTCCTGGTGTGGGCCCGAATCCATCAGAGATCGAGTCTCCGCGGATATCCGCCGTGTAGTTCAAGTTTCTGAGCCTGGCCTGATGGCCAGGGGCGCAGCCGTCGATCTGCTCCAGATGGCCGAGCAAATTGGCCCGCAGTGCGAAGCCGCCGAACACGAAGATCTGTGGGGGAGAAAAGTCTCATCCTGGACTGCATTATTGCTGACGATTGAAGGAGCCATCGAGCCTTGCAGCGACGACATAGAGGAACTCTCAATGAAAGCACCAATGTCGGTGTCAAAACCGGCGGATCTCGGGTAGGGGTCCTGATCTGTGTGTCTAAGGCTAATGGTAACAGAGGCAACGAACACGATGTTTTACCCAGGTTCGGGCCCTCTCGACGGAGGTAAAACCCTACTTCCTGCTTGATTGATCTTGATGATATGAGTACTACAAGAGTTGATCTACCACGAGATCGTAGAGGCTAAACCCTAGAAGCTAGTCTATGATGATTATGATTTTCCCTATACGGATCAAACACACCGGTTTATATAGACATCGAGAGGGCTAGGGTTTACACAGAGTCGGTTACAAAGAAGGAAATCTAATATCCGGATCGCCAAGCTTGTCTTCCACGCAAAGGAGAGTCCCATCCAGACACGGGATGAAGTCTTGAGTCTTGTATCTTCACGGTCCAACAGTCCGGCCAAAGTACATAGTCCGGCTGTCCGGATAGCCCCTAATCCAGGACTCCCTCAGTGGTCCCGACTATTGTTACTCCGGGGTTGCCGGATCATAACACGTAGTAGGTGATGATAACTTGCAAGATCGGATCTAGAACATGAATATAACGGTGATAACATAAACGGTTCAGATATGAAATCATGACACCCGGGCCCAAAGTGACAAGCATTAAGCATGGCAAAGTCATACCAACATCAATCTCAGAACATAATGGATACTAGGGATCAGGCCCTAACAAAACTAACTCGGTTACATGATGAATCTCATTCAACTCCTCACCGACCAACGAGCCTACGAAGGAATTACTCATTCCCGGTGGGGAGCATCATTTAATTGGTGATGGAGAAGGGTTGATGATAACGAAGATCAAAGATCCCCCTCTCCGGAGCCCCAAACGGACTCCATATCTGGCCTCCCGATGAAGAATAGGAGAAGGCGGTGGCTCCGTCTCGTGAAACGCAATAATTCTTTCTTCCTAATTTTTGTCTAGAAAAATATGATTTTATAGCGTTGGTTTTAGGGTCTGCGGGGCCACCAGGTGGGGACAACCCACCTGGGCGCGCCTGGAGGGGATGGCGCGCCCTGGTGGGTTGTGCCCACCCAGGTGCCCCCTCCGGTGGTTCTTGGCTCCAGAAATTCTCTTTTATTGTATAAAAATTCCTTGCAAAGTTTCCATTCTGAGAACTTCTATTTCTGCACAAAAACAACGCCATGGTAGTTCTGCCAAAAACAGCATCAGTCCGGGTTAGTTTCATTCAAATCATGCAAATTAGAGTCCAAAACAAGAGGAAAAGCGTTAGGAAAAGTATATACGACAGAGATGTATCAACTCCCTCAAGCTTAAACGTTTGCTTGTCCTCAAGCAATTTAGTTGATAAACTAAAAGTGAAAAAGAAGAACTTTTACGAACTCTTTTGCTCTTGTTTCCATAATTAAGCTTATATAGCACCCATGTTTTTAGCAAAGATTATAACTAACCATGTCAACAATAGATCTTAAAAATTATATTAACTCATAGCAATGACATAATAAACTAGCGAGCAATAATAAGACATCTCAAAGAGCAACACATTGTCAAAACAACCATGATACAATATGACAATAGTGGTATATCGCTAGCCCTTTCTGAAACCACAAAACATAAGTGCAGAGCACCTCCAAAGTTCAAGCAGCGACTAAACATTGTAATTCATGGTAGAAAAGATCCAGTCATGGTGCACCCAACATTGGCTACACACAATGCATCCACATGACAGCAGTGCTCTCAGGTTCTGGCGCTCATTTGAGAAGGTGATGACACAACATAAAAGTAAATAGATAGTCCCTTCGCAGAGGGAAGCAGTGATTTGCAGAGGTGCCAGAGCTCAAGTTTTTAAAACAGAGGTAAATGAAAATTTGAGACATGCACCCTTCTTGTTTACTTCGCGACCATCAGTTATCAATATCTTCCATGCTAAACACATTAGTAGCGATTCCCAAGCAGTAAAGTAAAGGTTATTGCTCCATAGGAGTTTTTGTTTGATTATTTATAAGTTCTTTCACAATTTGGGACTGAGAATCCCTATTACCACCCTTTTCTCGTGTAATGGTGAATGAATAAACACCCATCCTGAGAATAACCCGCTTAGCATGGAAGATACCAACTACCTCTTGTCGCTCTATGAACAAGCCAGGCACACAAAGAGGATATTTATTTGAAGTTTTTAGAGGTGGCACATGCAAATTTACTTAGGACGACAGGGTAATACCGCAGTTAGGTAGGTATGGTGGACTCATCTAGAATAACTTGGATTTCAGGTTTTTGATGTACAAGCAGAATTCCCACTTAGTACAAGCGAAGGCTAGCAAATAGGTTGAGAAGCGGCCAGCTAGAAAGCAACAATGGTCATGAACATGCAGTATGCATAAGTAACATTGGATACTAGCATGAGTAGGATATGAACACCATGAACATAAATATCATAGAGTCTATGTTGGTTTTGATTCAACTACATGCATGAACATGTGCCAAGTCAAGCCACTCAAACATTCAGAGGAGGATACCATATCATCATACTACATCACAATCATTTTAATGCAATGTTGACATCCAAGATAAATCATTATCCACTCCTAGATACTTATGCATGGCATGAGAAACTATAATCTGTAAATGTCATTGCAAACATGTTTGATCATAATAGGCTGGATCATGGATACTAGGTTAAACATATTTACAAAAATAGAACAAGTTGAGTTCATACCCGTTTCTCTCTACCACAGCCAGTTCATCAAATATCGTCATTATTGCCTTTCACTTGCACGATCGAACAATTTGAAAATAATAATAGTGCAAGAGTGCCGTGGACTAAGCTGGAATCTGCAAACATTTTATTCAGAAGGAGAAGACAAGGTAATATGGACTCTTTGTTAGATCAACAATAATGCAAATGAGAGCCACTCCACATTTTCATCGTGGTCTTCTCCTCAGTATGACTCAATAAAAAGAAAAGAAATTCGGAGAAACACACTGAAATATTTTTAGAGTTTTTGGTTTTTAGTAAACAAGCAAAGGGAAAAGCAAAAATGAGAAAAACTATTTACACGGGAAAGCCCCCAACAAGTAAAAGAAGAACTAGGAAATCTTTTTGGGTTTTCTTATTAGTGCTACAACAATTTAAACTAGGAAGAAGAATCAAAAAGAAGCAAGAAGTATGTTTTTAGATTTTCTCAAAGTTTTTCAAACACACAAGAAGAAAGCAAGAAAATAAACTTAACATGGATAATACAATGAAAAAGTGTGAACACCGACAACTGGAATGAAATGCATGAACATGAATGTAGTGTCGGTGGAAATACGTACTCCCCCAAGCTTAGGCTTTTGGCCTAACTTGGTAATCACCAGTTGTGGAAGCCATGAGGTCCTATGTTGAAGTGCTGAGGAGCGGGCACCTGAGGGTCCCACTGCTAAGGCTCCTCCTGTGCCGCAACCAGGTTGTTCTGGTAGGCGACAATGTCCTTAGGCATAATCCTGTACCCGCCCCTAGCAATAGGATCAAACAAAGAAGGTGCAGGCAGTGAAATAATATCACGAGTTATTTCACTGAAAACTAAGTTATAAGGAATAGGAATATCAGGGTAATCGGCAGCAATAAACTGGTGGTCTTCCATAGCCGCTCGATCTAGGTAAACCTTGGGCAAAGGATGATCATGCTGGCATATCTGAGCGTTAAAGTGATTCGCCAAGCGAGTAGCATAAATACCACCATGTATTTTACCCTTGGATCTGTTAATGTGAAGGCAAAGTTCCACAATAGCTCTCAAGATATAAGTGTTGTCGCCATAAAGTGCATGGCGTAAAATAGCAAAGTCTGGAGCACTAAGTGCACCTACCTTCTCTCTAGCAAGTAAGCACTTTGCAATGAATAGAGCAAAATAACAACAGGAAAATGTAAGCTAGTAGTGGTGACACCCGATACCCCTCTCTCATCCCCCACTTTTAGAGTATGGTAAAAACCATCAAAATCCACGGGCCTAGGCTCTACCAAACCACCATCAGAAGGAAGCATGTATATGTCACAAAATTCAGTAAGTGGTATCTGATGGTTTTCAGCATATAAACTAAACTGCACCTTAGGGGGGTTATTCCTAGAATGGAAATGGAAATTTTGCACGAAGGAATTTGTGAGGAGATGATACTGTCCGCATTTAGCTGCGATGAAGTCGATGAGGCCGGCATTAGCAGCATATTGTGCAAACTCTTGAAGGATTTTGGCCCCTTCCATGAACGGGTTATGCGGCCATTCGCATGGCCGTAACTCTGCCAATCTCTGGGTGTGGAGATCACTGTCAGATGACTCCCCAATAACTCCCTTGGAGTTCTTCTTAGAAGCAAACTTCCTAAAGATATTCACCCTTTTCCTAAGAACAAAATTCTGAAATTTTTAGTCCACAAAATTTTTCAACAAAACTTCACAAAATTGTAAGCAACTACTCATAGGGATGTATAGTGGCCATAGCAAGCATTCAAACTACTTAGAACTCTAAGAATTCAACATGCGATCTCATCTACAGCAGCACCAAGAGTAGCTAATTATTCAAATATAAACCACTAAAGCAAAAACTAATTAGACACGGGGAAGAGTCACATACCAAGCAACAGTCCGCCGAAACAGTTTCGAAAATGGAGCTTCGAGCAAGGAGATCGAAATCCGCGGGTTTGAGAACAAGAACACGAAAGAGAGAGAAATGGTGATTTTTTTCTAGAGGTAGGTGATGATGTGAGATAAAGAGATAAGTGAGGGGCCCACGTGGGGACCACAACCCATCAGGGCGCGCCTAGGGGTCCTGGCGCGCCCAGGTGGGTTGTGCCCACCTGGTGCACCTCCCTCTAATATTATTTGCACCAGAAATTCTTAAATATTCAAAAAAAAATTGTATTAGATTTTCAGAGCATTCTGAGAACTTTTATTTTTGGGTCATTTTTTTTGTACGGAAAACACAGAAAACCGAAAAAACATGGCATTTTATTTTATTTAACTAAGAAAAACAGAAAACAAAAGGTAGGGACAGAAGGTAGTGCTCACTAAATTCATCAACTTCATACCTCTCAAAAATGATCCATTAATAAGGTTGATCAAGTCTTATTAACAACCACTTTTGATTAGCATGAAACCAAAAAACTTTCCTAAATCACTAAGTTACCTCAACGGGGATATGAATCTCCCCAACAATAAGCATTTCATATTTCTTTTTAACAGTAGGTAGAGGTAGCTGAAAACTTCCAATAGTGATTGTCGGAGATTTTTCAATAACATTAATACCATTCACTTGGAATTGTTTCTTCGGAAAGTGCACCGTATGCTCATTACCATTGATATGAAAAGTGACCTTGCTTTTATTGCAATCAATAATAGCCCCTGCAGTATTCAAGAAGGGTCTACCAAGGATAATCGACATGTTGTCGTCCTCGGGCATCTCAAGTTTAATAAAGTCAGTCAAAATAGTAACATTAGCAACAACAACGGGCACATCCTCACAAATACCGATAGGTATGACAGTTGATTTGTCAGCCATTTCCAAGGATATTTCAGTAGGTGCGAGTTTATTCAAATCATGTCTTTTATATAAAGAGAAAGGCATAACACTAACACCAGCTCCCAAATCACATAAAGCGGTTTTCACATAGTTTCTTTTAATGGAGCAAGGTATAGTTGGTTTTCCCGGATCTCCAAGTTTTTAGGTACTCCATCTTCAAAAGTATAGTTAGCAAGCATAGTGGAGATTTCAGCTCCCGGTAATAGTAGTAGATGCATAATCGTTTCGGTCTACTTAACACGGACGTGATGCCTATATGCATAATCATTGCCTTGGATATCGTCATAACTTTGCACTTTTATATCAATTGCTCGACAGTAATTTATTCACCCACCGTATAATTTGCCTTCAAGAGAGAAGCCTCTAGTGAAACCTATGGCCCCCGGGTCTATTTTCCCTTATATATTTTTAGATCTATAAACCAAAAAAAACCAAAAATATCTGGCTGCAATTTATTTACTTTTATTTTGTTTTACGTTTTGGTTATCTTTTATATCTATCTCTATCAGATCTCACCATTGCAATTGACCGTGAAGGGACTGACAATCCCTTTATCGCGTTGGGTGCAAGTGTTTGATTGTTTGTGTTGGTGCATAGATTGGAGACTTTCTTGTGCCTCCTACTGGATTGATACCTTGGTTCTCTATCTGAGGAAAAATACTTATCTCTACTTTGCTGCATCACCCTTTCCTCTTCAAGGGAAAACTCAATAAGTAGTAGTCTATCATTGGCAACATTAACTAAGTGATTAGTATCCAGCAAGATGGGTCGGTGATCGGATTTTCCCATCTCCAAGTTGGATAGACCGGCAAGCAGGTGTAACAACATCCACTCCGCATTTGTCACAGCACGGTCTAGCCCTTCACGCAGTGTTGGGGATCGTTGCACGATCGAGTGACCAACAACGAGAGAGAGGGGAGTGCATCTTCATACCCTTGAAGATCGCGAAACGGAAGTGAAAGCACAAGTGCTCCCTAGGTGGTTTTGGTAATTAATGTCAACATATCTCTTGTTGGACTAACACTTTTATCTAGTATGTTTTAGATAAGTTCAACAATGGAGTGGCATGGACTAAAAGATGTGGGAACTCCTTCTAGATGCTAAGGACAACGGATTGACTCAAGCTTCAAGCTCAAGACTCTTCATTTTACATTTTAGTGATCCAATATCACATTGAGTCTATAGGAAAAGCCAATACTATCGAGAAGGGATGAGGTGTTGCTTAATGAGTTTCTTGCTCCACAGTGCTTAGTGATATGCTCCAAAACCCTCAACTACTTTCCCACTTCCACACATCTGACCTAAACCTAAAGTCAAACTCGGCCCCACCGATTCTTTCTATCTGGTGCCACCGAGTTCAGATGTCATAGCCACTGCCACAAACCCTAGACAAATCGGTCTCACCAATAGGGATCTTGGTCTCACCGAGATGGGATTGTAATCTCTCTGTGTATGTCCATTACCAAAATCGGTCTCACCGAGTTTGAGCAATCGGTACTACCGAGATTACAATGCAAACTTCCTGGTTGACTCATTACCAAAATCGGTCCTACCGAGTTTGTGTAATCGGTCCAACCGAGTTTGCCTGACCAACTCTCTGGTTAGCTTATTACCAAAATCGGTCCCACCGAGTTTGTGTAATCGGTCTCACCGAGATTACATTATTCCCTAACCCTAACCGTATCGGTCCTACCGAGTTTCATATCGGTCCCACCGAAAATCCTAACGGTCACTAGATTTGCTAAATCGGTGGAGTTTGTTGATTCGGTCCCACCAAGTTTGGTAAATTGTGTGTAACGGTTAGATTTTGTGTGGAGGCTATAAATACCCCTCCACCTCCTCTTCATTCGTGGAGAGAGCCATCAGACTGAACCTACACTTCCAGCATACATTTTCTGATAGAGAACTACCTACTCATGTGTTGAGGCCAAGATATTCCATTCCTACCATATGAATCTTGATCTCTAGCCTTCCCCAAGTTGCTTTGCACTCAAATATTCTTTCCACTAGATCCAAATCCCATGAGAGAGAGTTGAGTGTTGGGGAGACTATCATTTGAAGCACAAGAGCAAGGAGTTCATCATCAACACACCATTTGTTACTTCTTGGAGAGTGGTGTCTCCTAGATTGGCTAGGTGTCACTTGGGAGCCTCCGACAAGATTGTGGAGTTGAACCAATGAGTTTGTAAGGGCAAGGAGATCGCCTACTTCGTGAAGATCTACCGCTAATGAGGCAAGTCCTTCGTGGGTGATGACCATGGTGGGATAGACAAGGTTGCTTCTTCGTGGACCCTTCATGGGTGGAGCCCTCCGTGGACTCGCGCAACCGTTACCCTTCGTGGGTTGAAGTCTCCACCAACATGGATGTACGATAGCACCACCTATCGGAACCACGCCAAAAACATCCGTGTCTCCAATTGCGTTTGAATCCTCCAAAATCCTTCCCTTTACATTCTTGCAAGTTGCATGCTTTACTTTCCGCTGCTCATATACTCCTTGCATGCTTGCTTGTTATGTATTGTGAATGTTAAACTTGTGCCTAAACTCCACTTAAACTTAAAGAATCTTAAAAACTGCAACTTTGGTACTTCGTGTCTAATCACCCCCCTCTAGACACCTCTTCTCAAGGTCCTACAAGTGGTATCAGAGCATTGGTCTCCATTGCCTTGGTTTAATCACCATTGGAGGAAGATGGATGATTCTACTTTGGGGAGTCTTAGACATAGAGTGCCTATTCTTGATGGAGTGTATTTTCATGAGTGGAAAAATGAGATGCTTGTAATCTTCAATCAATATCATTTAAACAAGTACATTGCTAGCCCTTGTGCAACTCATGTTGATCCTATGCATCCTACTCTTGATGAGTCAATTGACATGATTAGGAATCTTAGAACTGCCAAACTTATCATTAGAGGCTTGCCTAGAAACTTGATTGGATGTTTGCCTACTCTTAAGTGTGCCTACACTATATGGAAATTTCTTGAGGAACGCTTTCCAAATTATTCCTTGAAAAATCTAGATGAAATTCTCCATAAGTCTATTGCTTTGAGTAAGATGAATACTAGTGATCCTATGTTTGGTGATCGTCTATTTGAGCTTACAAACCTTATGCGTGCCAAAGGAAATGTTGGAATTATTAGTGATATTATTTCCGAAGCTATAGAAATTCATAATCAAGATCATTGTCAAACTCACTCTAACGAATCACCCTCTCTAGGATTTGATCCACCACATGACGATGTTGAACATGGATACTATGATGAGGATGATGATAGTGACTTCGATCTTGATGATGCAATGAGACACTTTGGTCTTATGGCAAATCTTCGAGGATATATGTCAGGAGGAAAGGAATGGGTTCTTGATAGTGGATGTACCGATCACATGACCGGAGATAAAGACATGTTTCGTGAGCTTGCTGAAAATGATAGTCCTCGAAAGTATGTCTCCTTCGGTGACAACTCAAAGGGTAAGGTGGTTGGCCTCGGTAAGGTGGCCATATCACATGATAGCTCCATACAAAATGTCATGCTCGTTGAATCTCTTAGATACAACTTACTTTCAGTATCTAGACTTGCTGATTTCGGTTTCAATGTCCTATTTACTGAAGTAGATTGCCAAGTGTTTCGTCGAGACAATCATAAAATGGTCTTTACCGGTATACGTAGAGGTGATCTATACATTGTTGATTTCACTAAAAAGGCTCAACCTAAAACTTGCTTCATTGCTAAATCCTCAAAAGGTTGGTTATGGCACAGACGATTAGGTCACGTTGGTATGAGAAACCTTGACAAGCTTATTAAAGGAAATCATATCCTTGGTGTCAACAATGTCATATTTGATAAGGATAGACTTTGCAGTGTTTGTCAAGCAGGTAAATAGGTTGGAGGGAGGCATCCCGTGAAGAACATCATGACCACAAGGAGGCCACTCGAGCTACTCCACATGGATCTTTTTGGTCCCAACTCTTACAAGAGTCTCGGTGGAAATTCATTTGGTCTAGTTATAGTTGATGATTTTTCAAGATTTACGTGGGTGTTCTTTCTCGATGATAAATCGCATGTCCAAAAGATCTTCAAAAACTTTGCTAGGAAGGCCCAAAATCAATTTGAAGTGAAGATCAAGAAGGTTCGCAGCGACAATGGAACGGAGTTCAAGAACGCAAATGTGGACACCTTTCTTGACGAAGAAGGGATTTCACACGAGTTCTCGGCTACGTACACACCTCAACAAAATGGAGTTGTTGAGAGGAAGAACCGGACACTCATCGAAATGGCGGGAATGATGCTTGATGAGTACAAGACACCGAAGCACTTTTGGGCAGAAGAGGTTGAGACAGCTTGTCATGCAACAAATCGCTTGTATATTCACAAGCTACTCGGCAAGACGGCATACGAGCTCCTCACCAGTAACAAACCGCAAGTTGGATACTTTCGAGTATTCGGCTCAAAGTGCTACATTCTTGATAAGCATCGTCGTTCTAAATTTTCTCCTAAGTCTCATGAAGGTTTCCTACTAGGTTATGGCTCAAACTCTCACACTTACCGTGTCTACAACAATTTCACCCGAAAGGTTGAAGAGACGGTAGATGTGAAGTTTGATGAATCTAACGGCTCGCAAGTAGAGTAATTGCCAATTGATGTAGGAGACAAAGATCTTTCAGAAGCAATCCAAGACTTGACTATTGGCAAGGTCCGTCCAACGGAGGTGAAGGAGAGTACCTCGTCCGTCCAAGTGGAAGCTTCTACTTCACGACAAGGTGAACCAAGAGTTGATACGGAAGCATCCACAAGTGGGACACACCAAGATGAAGAAAATGAGGAAGTGCATCAAGATGAACGTCAACAACCTCCTTCTCCACCACGACAAGAGAATGACAACGCCAACAATGAAGAAGGCCAAGAAGAAGAACAAGATGAAGAAGAAGTTCAACCAAGAAACAAGCAAAGGCTTTCATGAGTTCGAGCAAGAATTGCTAAAGACCATCCTGTTGAGCAAATCTACAGTGATATTCAAACTGGGAGAATCACTCGCTCTAAAACTCGTTTAGCTAACTTTTGTGAAAACTATTGAGGGAGTCCTGGACTAGGGGGTGTCCGGATAGCCGGACTATCATCATCGGCCGGACTCCAAGACTATGAAGATACAAGATTGAAGACTTCGTCCCGTGTCCGGATGCGACTTTCCTTGGCGTGGAAGGCAAGCTTGGCAATACGGATATGTAGATCTCCTACCATTGTAACCGACTGTAAACCCTAGCCCTCTCGGTGTCTATATAAACCGGAGGGTTTTAGTCCGTGGGGACTAACAACCATTACAACAATCATACCATAGGCTAGCTTCTAGGGTTTAGCCTCCTTGATCTCGTGGTAGATCCACTCTTGTACTACCCATATCATCAATATCAATCAAGCAGGAGTAGGGTTTTACCTCCATCGAGAGGGCGAACACTCGTAAAACATCGTGTCTCTTGTCTCCTGTTACCATCCGCCTAGACACACAGTTGGGACCCCTACCGAGATCCGCCGGTTTTGACACCGACATTGGTGCTTTCATTGAGAGTTCCTCTCTGCCACCGATAGGCTTGATGGCTCCTTCAATCATCAACAACGACGCAGTCCAGGGTGAGACTTTTCTCCCCGGACAGATCTTCGTGTTCGGCGGCTTTGCACTGCGGGCCAACTCGCTTGGCCATCTAGAGCAGATCGAAAGCTACGTCCCTGGCCATCAGGTCAGATTTGGAAGCCTAAACTTCACGGCCGACATCCGCGGAGACTTGATCTTCGACGGATTCAAGCCACAGCCGAGCGCGCCGCACTGTCATGATGGGCATGACTTAGCTCTGCTGCCGGACAGTGCCCTGGAGGCCGCACATGAGTCCGCTCCGATCGTTAATTTGGAGCCGACCGCGCAGATCGAGGATGGATGGCTAGACACCGCCTCGGGGGCTGCAACCTCTACGGCGATGGAGCCGAATACTGACCTTGTCCCTTCTAAAGCCCGTGACTCCGAGGTGTCGGACTCCTCGCCGGACTCCGAACCTCCTGTGCCCCTACCAATCGAATCCGATTGGGCGCCGATCATGGAGTTCACCGCCATGGACATCTTTCAAAGACTCACCCTTGGCGACATCCTGAATTCGCTAAAGTATCTCTCGTTATCAGGAGAGCCCTGGCCGGACTGCGGTCAGGACTGTTGGGATGCGGATGACGAAGAAATTCAAAGCCCACCCACCACCCACTTTGTAGCCACTGTCGACGGTCTAACCAACATGCTAGTTTACGACTCCGAAGACATCGACGGTATGGACGACGATGCCGGAGACGGCCAAGAACCAGCGCCTACTGGGCACTGGAAAACCACCTCAACTCATGACATATACATGGTGGACACACCAAAAGAAAGCGATAACGAGGAACAACGGGACGCGGCGAAGGATAATCCCCCCGAAAAACAACCAAAACGGCGACGCAAGCGCCGCCCGAAGTCCCACCTAGATAACGACAGCACCCATAATGACTCAGCCGTAGAGCAAGGCAAACCAGTGGACGACGAACATGCAACTAAGCAACCATCCGAACAGGATGAATCGGACAACCAACCCATCCTCGGCGAAAACAACAGTCCAGACGATCTCACGCCAGATACACCACCGGAGCATAAGAACCTTCACAAAAGGCTCGTTGCCACTGCAAGAAGTTTGAAGAAGCAGAAACGGAAGCTCAAAACAGCGGAAGATGTACTCAGAATGAGGTGGAGCAAAGTACTCAGGACCGCAGACAAATACGGCAATAGTCACCAAGCAAAGAGCTACCCGAAGCGCAAGCTGCTACCCGAATTCGATGAGGAGGCCATAGAGCCACCACAATCAAAAAGCAAAGAGGCCGCCTGGCCGGTTAGACGACCAGATGACAGGCCAAAAGCGGCTAGCGGCGCCGCACACAAGCCGGCACATGACACACATAAAGATCCTCGCAAAAAGGATGGCCCGGTCAGGTCCATTTATGGGCCAAAAAAGTGGGCCCCAGAAAGCAACACAACACGCCGAGTGTCCGAAAATAACGGCACACCTAAATACAGGGGCGCCGCACACCCACTATGTTTCACCGATGAGGTGCTGGATCATGAATTTCCAGCAGGATTCAAGCCCATAAACATAGAGGCATACGACGGAACAACAGACCCTGGAGTTTGGATTGAGGATTACATCCCACACATACATATGGCTAGAGGAGACGATCTCCACGCCATCAAATACCTACCCCTCAAGCTCAAAGGGCTAGCTCGGCATTGGCTCAAAAGCCTCCCAGAAAATACCATTGGAAGTTGGGAAGAGCTCGAGGACGCGTTCAGAGCAAATTTTCAGGGGACTTACGTCCGACCTCCGGATGCAGACGATTTAAGTCACATAACTCAGCAGCCCGGAGAGTCAGCGCGCAAATTCTGGAACAGGTTCCTCACCAAAAAGAACCAAATAGCCGACTGTCCGGACGCCGAAGCCTTAGCAGCTTTTAAACATAGCGTCCGAGACGAATGGCTCGCGAGACACCTCGTCCAGGAAAAGCCAAGAACAATGGCCGCACTAACGAGCCTCATGACCCGCTTTTGCGCGGGGGAAGATAGCTGGCTGGCAACATGTAGCACCAGCGACCCGAGTACATCCGAGATTAGAGATGGAAATGGAAAATCACGACGCACGAAATACCAGCGCCGAAATAAAGAAAATGGCCCAAAGAACACGGCGGTCAACACCGGATTCAAAAGCTCTCGACTGAACAACAAAACACTACCTCTTAAGGATAACAGTGATGAGCTATCCAACCTAAACAAAATTTTGGATCGGATATGTCAAATCCACAGTACCCCCGAGAAGCCTGCAAACCACACCCACCGAGATTGTTGGGTCTTCAAACAGTCCGGCCGACTTAACGCCGAACACAGGGGGCTCGACACACCGAGCGAGGACGATGACGAATCCCACAAGCAGAGCGTCGAACAACAAAAGAACTTCCCACAACAAGTCAAAACAGTGAATTCACTCCAAGTGATAACAAGGAAAAATAGGGCGGCACCCACCAAAGCGCATGCCGCACGGTCCACCCCAGCGGAATCCCGAGATTGGATGTCAAAACCAATTACTTTCGACCGTCTGGATTACTCCAGAAGTGTTCGAAACGCAGGATGGACTGCTCTCATATTGGATCCTATAATCGACGGACTACAATTTACACAAGTCCTAATGGATGGCGGCAACGATTTAAACCTGCTATATCCGGACACAATCCGCAAGTTGGGGATAGACCCTACTAAAATTCGCCATAGCCGCACTTCCTTCAAAGGAGTGACGCCAGGCCCTTACGCCAAGTCCACGGGCTCCTTACTACTAGAAGTTATGTTTGGTTCACCCGACAACTTCCGTCGCGAAAAGCTAATCTTCCATGTCGCCCCATTTAAAAGTAGCCATCAAGCACTATTGGGACGTGAAGCTTTCGCCCGCTTTAACGCAATACCGCACTACGCGTCTCTTACACTTAAAATGCCCGGTCCACGCGACATCATCTCCTTACAAGGTCGCTCAAGACCCCGGACATGGCTAGGCGAGTCCGGCACAGATAAACTAGGGGCTTCCTAGCTGCACACCCCTTCACAAGGGGCTGCGCGTATGAACAATAAGAGCCAATAAAATCTCAACTCTATTCATTTATTCATACTCTGTTTTAAATACATTTTTCGCACGATTTCTTTTCAAACTAAGTTCCTCTCTTTTGCAGATGAATAGCGTGCTACACCCGTCCAGGATAACGGCGCAACGGAGACACAGGCGCAGACATGCAGTAGGGACCCGTTACAAGGATTCTTTTCAGATTAAGACCCTGCGTAAACCTTTTTTACTGTCTCTTGTTGCTATACATCCCCTGGTTTCTTACCATAACCAGAGAGGAGGCTGATGTTTTGGCATCAGCCGCGTCAGAGGATTCCACGCGTACCTGGACACTAGGGGCTTAGGGCATTGATCTACCCATCATCATAAAGACCGAACACCTCGGGAGTGTTCGGCGTCTCGAGTTAGGCCTTATATGCATCAGCTTCAATCATGTCTTTGGTCAAATGTTGGGTTTGCCCGGCTCACGTGTTTTGCTGCCTTTACGTTCAGATCATCGGCTAACGCGGCACCAGGAGAACTACTACGACAGTGCCCGGTTCGGCGGGCGAGCACCTCGATGAAAGCCGAAACCGATCATTATGATACAATGAGAGACGGTCAACCACTCGATCGACTACCGAAATGTCTAGAATTCCTCCGCTTTGACGAAGGACCATTTCCCGGTCAGGCACGTACACACCCCGAATTCAGAGAGCGCGGTGCCCCTAGGGGCTATATCGTAGCCCCACCTTCGAACTCCTATGGCTAAGTGAAAGTGATAAAGCATTATAGTCCGGTTGCCTCGTTTGCTACGCTACCACCTCCTTCATAGGACCAAGGCGTTGGATTAAGTGTGAAAGCGCGCTATTTTAGAAACACCCCGCACTATGTGCGTGGGGATGAAGTCAAGACTGCCATCTTTCGGGTTATACACAAGTATACATTAACGGCAGACAGAGATATTTCAATACTTGAACGCACAAGTATAAAAAGCACTTATATTATGAATATCGTTTTACATATCATAAAGATCATTTGAACATGACATTTTTGAGCATCGCGACTCTATTACACGAGCACCCCGCAGAACTTCCCAAAATAGTGCTCAGCGGGTAACCGACTCGTCCAACCTCGGGTTGCAACATCGGTGGCATCCATCTCCGTCGATATGTCTTCACACGGGCGAGGGCCATCCGTGCACCCTCTATGCATGCCGACCGCTTCATCGCCTTGATATGCGGCACCGCCCCAAGGAATTGCTGCAATAAGCCAAAATAACTCTTCGGCTTGGGCCTATCCGGCCACAAATGAGCCACTACATCTGTCATGGCAAGTCCGGACAATCTATTCAACTCAGCCCACTCAGCCAACCGATCGGTTAACGGAAGTGAACGCTCCAGACTGTGGAATTGAGACCAAAAAAGCTCTTCCGTCTCGTGATCCTTTTGACTTCGGAAATGCACAACAGCATCTGCCGCACTCGCCGCTAAATCCATATAAGGATCCTCCAGACCCCACAGCTGGCCAAGCTGAGCATACTGATCTGTGAACTTCTGCGTAGCGAAAGGGCTTGCCAGCCGCAATGTCTCCGGTCTGACGCAGCTCCTCCTTTATAGCCCTCATTGCAGAACGGGCATCCTTGGCTTCGGCGGTGGCCTTCTTTAGGTCTTCTTGCTTCGCTCGGCGTTCTTTTTCAAGAACCTCATAGCGGTCGGTAACATCCGTCAGCTTCATGGCCATTCCGGCCATCTCCTCCCTGCTTCGGCAGTGAGCAGCCCTTTCGGCTTCTAGCTCTTCGACTGCCTTCGAGGCAGCCACATCACTCCTTCTGGCCTGCTCCTTGGCTCGAACAAGCTCTGCCTGAAGGTCCTCCACAGCAGCGGCTGATGAAGTCATGTACCTAGGGTAGGGTCACAGACCTGTCTCAAGTACCCTCCCCAAGGACATCCTCAGAAGAAACTACCTTCCAGTCGACTAAGATAGATTTCACTCGACGGACTCGAAGGACTCGACCATGAAGACTCAGTCGACCACCAGGAGATCAAGGGCCACTCTGCATCCAAACGGTCTGTAATTAAGTAGTCTTTATGACATTTAGGACACTTTATGTAAGGCGTTACCAGTAACGCCCAACCTTAATGTACTTTAAACCCGGCATAACTAAGGGCCGAAGGGGTCCGGCAGACACTATATAAGCCACCCCCTCCTCAGTGTAAAGGGTTCGCACCCTTGTAATCCATACATTCATAATCCAGTCGACCGCCTCCGGGCTCCGAGACGTAGGGCTATTACTTCCTCCGAGAAGGGCCTGAACTCGTACATCCAGTGTCTTCACAACTGCTCCATAGCTAAGATCTTGCCTCTCCATACCTACCCCCATTCTACTGTCAGACTAAGAACCACGACAGTTGGCGCCCACCGTGGGGCAGGTGTCTTAGCGATTTTTGGAGAAGTTGCAATTGTTCCGATTACTTTCATCATGGTTGCTGGTGGAGTTTTGGTCGAGGGCCGCGAGATCCGTCTCGGCGCTCTCACCTTCATCGCCGACGACTCCACTTGGCTCCAGCAGGCTCCACTCAACATCGACGTGCTCCCCGTCCGTGGTGCGACGCATTTTCGCGCATGTGTCCGCGGCATTCTGCTGCGGCAACCGTCGACTCCTTATTGGTCGACTCCCCTGTCGTCCTCCCTCCCTGTCTCCCGCCAGCGCAAGCGCTCTGGTCGGTCGAGGCTCCAGCGGTGGGTGAGACACGCGATGGCTCGCCAGTCGGCCACCACCCAAGTCGCGGCAATCGAGCCCGACGAATCCCTCTACGGCCTGTTCGATCTGTCGACTGGCTCTGTAGAGACTGCATCCGAGTGCGATAGCAGTGATCCAGCGGCTGAGGTCTTGATGGTCAACGGACTTCGTAGCCCTCCAGGCTTCCCCCATGATGAAGGAGCGGACGGAGGAGGTGACCCCGCTCAAGTCCATGAGGAATATCAACCCGAGCCACTTAACTCCCTACAAAGGGAAGAACTTCGCCGCAGGAACATGGATGCCCTGCATACTCCTATCGCAGGAGAAACCCCCGAAGCTCGTGCCTTGGAAGAGGCGCGTTTGGCCAACTTGGCTGAACGCGCTCGTCTGGAGAATCTCCAGCGAGAACTCGACGAGCCTTGCAGCAGCAACGAAATGCCGACTCGGTCAACATCAACTCTTCCCACCGACTCAGGTATATCGAACCCCGATTCAGAATTTAGCAGCTGCAACCCGTATAGCAGAGTCAATTTAGCCCTGTCAGTCGGAGGCTGGCAGAGGCTTGATGTAGATTAGAGATTTGCTCCGCAGCAGGAGATCGAAATTCAGCCGTGTCCGCGATCCGCATACAGATTCTGTCGATCCGTTGCTGCGAATACGGTTCAGTCGGCTCATAGCCCTAGATCGCCTCCGCGGCGTGAAGGACGCGAGAATCGATGAGACCAGTATGGTGACCGTTATGATCATGATGATAGGCGTCGAGTGCCCAGTCCTCCTCTGAGAGGCGGGTCTTACGCTCCTCGGCAACAAGATGACAAGCGTCAACTCAGTGTGGGGCGAAGAGCTTCGGTCGACCCCCGGGAACCAGGCTTCGACGCGTGATCCATCATCGTGCAAGGCTTGGTCGATCGGAATAGGGCTCATTGAGGTGGCCATGACAGAGATGCGCCCACTAGCAGCCGAGTGCATGTTTCAAGTCCATAACGTTTCAGTAGGGCTATCAGAGCCGTGGTGATTCCCCCCAACTTCAGGTTGGCGACTGGAGTAAGCAAGTTCACCGGTGAGTCTAAGCCTGAAACCTGGGTTGAAGACTACCGAGTGGCAGTACAGATCGGCGGTGGGAATGACGAGGTGGCCATGAAGCATTTTCCACTCATGCTGGAAGGTTCGGCCAGGGCGTGGTTGAATCAGTTAACTCAAGCGATTTACACTTGGGAAGATCTTTCCAGTGTTCAATCGAGACATTTGAGGAACACGCAAGCGACCAGCTGGGTTGACAGAGCTACAAGTCTGCGTGCAGAAGTCGAATGAAACCTTAAGAGAGTACATTCAGAGGTGGATTACTTTGCATCATACCGTGGAGAACGTGTCTGATCATCAGGCAGTCTGTGCTTTCAAGGATGGTGTTAAGAACAGAGAGTTAAGTTTGAAGTTTGGGCGGACCGGAGATATGACCCTGAGTCGAATGATGGAAATTGCCACCAAGTATGCCAATGGTGAGGAGGAGGACCGACTCCGAAGCGGCAAGTACAAGCCGAGTCAGTCGGAGAAAGGAAACTCCAGTCGGAAACAGAAGCGGAAGGCCGAACCAGTGGCTCCTGGGGAGGCTCTGGCCGTGACTCAGGGAAAGTTCAAGGGAAAACCCAAAGGATCCTGGAACCCCAAGAAGGTGAAGCATAAAGAAGGAAATGACGTGATGGATCTGCCGTGTCACATCCACACGAAGAAAGACGAAGAGGGCAATTTCATTTACCCGAAGCATACGACTCGCCAGTGCCGGCTCCTGATCCAGCAGTTCCAAGGTAAACAGCCCAAGGACAAGGAAAAGTTGTCGGACAAAGCCGAAGACAAGGAGGACAGTGAGACATGATATCCTCATGTTAACTCCACTTTGATGATTTTTGCTGATGTGGAAAGCAAGAGCCAACTGAAGGTTATCAACCGTGAGGTGAACATGGTCGCCCCGGCGACACCCAGCTATCTGAGATGGTCCCAAACTCCCATTACATTCGACCAGTCTGATCACCCGACTCATATAGCCACTCCTGGGAGGCAAGCTTTGGTGGTCGACCTGATCGTCGAAGGCACTCGACTGACGAAGGTGCTAATGGACGGTGGTAGCGGACTGAACTTATTATATGCGGACATGCTGAAAGGAATGGGCATTCCGATGTCCCGACTGAGCACCAGCCACATGAGTTTTCATGGAGTTATACCTGGAAAGAAAGCTGAATCACTCGGCCAAATAGCTCTGGATGTGGTGTTCGGTGACTCGAAGCATTTCCGCAAAGAGAGGCTGACGTTTGAAGTCGTGGACTTTCAGAGTGCTTACCACGCTATTTTGGGGAGACCAGCTTACGCACGGTTCATGGCTCGACCATGTTATGTGTACCTCAAACTGGAGATGCCCGGCCCCAAAGGCGTGATCACTATCACTGGTGATCGAAAAAAGGCGGAAGAGTGTTTCCAGAAAGGCTCAAAGATTGCCGATTCCCAGGTGACAATAGTCGAGCTAGAAGGATATAAGCAAAATGCAGATCCGAGTGATTTGTTGCGAGCTAAGAAGCCTGCCACAGTGTCAGCGTTTCAGTCGTCCGGTGAGACGAAGCCCGTTCACATCCACCCGACCGACCCCAATGCAGCTCCGACCCATATCTCCACAACACTCGACCCTAAATAGGAAGAAGCGCTCATCCAGTTCCTCCGTGAGAACTGGGACATCTTTGCATGGAAGCATGCTGACATGCCGGGTGTTCCCAGGGGACTGGCTGAGCATCGCCTTAGAGTCGACTCGGCAGCAAAACCAGTCAAAGAACATCTTCGGCGGTCCGCCGTCCAGAAGAGAAAAGCCATTGGTGAAGAGGTGGCTCGACTATTAGCGGCAGGATTTAACCGAGAGATATACCACTCCGAGTGGCTCGCCAACGTCGTCATGGTTCCCAAGAAGGACAACTCACTTCGCATGTGCATTGATTTCAAACACATCAATCGGGCCTGCCCGAAAGAGCATTTTCCTCTCCCTCGCATCAATCAAATTGTCGACTCGACTGCGGGGTGTGAGAGATTGTCTTTTCTAGACGCTGATTCCGGATACCATCAGATCCGTCTATATGGACCGGATGAGATCAAAACAGCTTTCATCACTCCATTCGGGTGCTTCTGCTATATCACCATGCCATTCGGCCTCAAGAACGCCGGAGCCACGTTCATGAGGATGATTCAGAAGTGTTTGCTCACTCCAATCAGTCGGAACGTTGAAGCGTACAAGGATGATATAGTGGTCAAGTCACGAAAGGGTTCCGACTTATTGACTAACCTAGCTGAAACATTTGCCAATCTCAGGAGGTATGATATCAAGCTCAATCCGTCAAAGTGCACATTCGGAGTTCCAGGTGGAAAGTTATTCAGTTTTCTCGTTTCCGAACGGGGAATCGATGCTAACCCAGAAAAAGTTGGCACTATACTCCGAATGAAACGCCCTGTGCGAGTGCACGACGTCCAGAAACTTACTGGATGCTTGGCCGCGTTAAGTCGATTCATCTCTCGCCTCGGTGAAAAGGCATTGCCTCTTTACCGACTGATGAAGAAGGCAAACAAGTTCGAGTGGACTCAGTGATGCAGCGTTTGTCGAGCTAAAAGCTCTGCTCTCCACCCAGCCGGTGCTTGCTGCTCCAATCAGCAAAGAGCCTCTGTTGCTTTATATCGCAGCCATAGGACAAGTCGTCAGTACAGTACTTACGGTCGAGCGGGAAGAAGAAGGGAAAGCCTTCAAAGTTCAGCGCCCAGTGTATTATCTCTCTGAAGTTTTGACTCCATCAAAGCAAAGATATCCTCATTATCAGAAGCTTGTGTATGGGATCTACATGACCACAAAGAAGGTTGCTCATTATTTTTGTGATCATTCCATTACAGTCGTCAGCGACGCTCCACTTTTAGAGATTCTGCACAACAGAGATGCAACTGGTCGAGTGGCGAAATGGGCGATTGAACTCCTTCCCCGTGATATCAAGTTTGAGGCAAAGAAAGCCATTAAGTCCCAAGCAATATCAGATTTCCTTGCCGAGTGGATCGAACAGCAGCAGCCGACTCAAGTTCACTCGGAGCATTGGACCATGTTTTTTGATGGCTCGAAGATGTTAAATGGTTCCGGTGCTGGGGTAGTCTTCGTTTCCCCCAGAGGAGATAAAATCAGATATGTGCTCCAGATTCACTTTGATTCCTCCAACAATGAGGCAGAATACGAGGCCCTTTTGTATGGGTTGCGCATGGCCATTTCACTCGGCGTCCGTCGCCTTATGGTTTATGGTGACTCAGATTTGGTGTCAACCAAGTGATGAAGGAGTGGGACGTTAGAAGCCCAGCCATGACTGGATATTTTAATGCAGTGAGGAAGCTTGAAAAGAAGTATGAGGGGTTAGAGCTCCATCATATACCCCGACTGAAAAATCAAGCGGCTGATGATTTGGCAAAGATAGGTTCCAAGAGAGAAGCCATTCCCAGTGGTGTGTTCTTGGAGCATATCCATACTCCATCAGTCAAAGAAGATCCTTTTACTGAAGAAGCTCCACAGCCCAAGAGTGCCACAGATCCGACTGTGGTTGAAGTTTCAGCAGTGGTCGACTTGATCATGGAGGCTTTAGTGATCACTCCCGATTGGACAATACCGTACATTGCGTATATTTTGAGAAAGGAGCTCCCGGAGGACGAGGAAGAGGCTCGACAGATCGTCCGCCGATCCAAAGCCTTTACCGTGATCAAGGGACAGCTATACAGAGAGAGCGCGGCTGGAGTTGGTCAGAAGTGCATAACGCCAGAAGAAGGTCGGATAATCCTTGATGACATCCACTCGGGGACCCGTGGCCACCATGCATCCTCTCGCACCATCGTGGCCAAAGCATATCGAGCCAGATTCTATTGGCCAAGGGCGAATGAGATGGCAAAGGAGATACTGGACAAGTGCGAGGGATGTCAGTTTTACTCCAACATGTCACACAAGCCTACGTCAGCTTTGAAGACCATACCACTCGTCTGGCCTTTCGCAGTATGCGGGTTGGATATGGTGGGTCCCTTGAGAATAGGTCGAAGCGGTTTCACACATGTGCTGGTAGCAGTCGACAAGTTCACGAAGTGGATTGAGGCTAAACCCATCAAGAACCTTGACGCCGGTACTGCTGTCAGTTTCATCAGAGAACTGATATTCAGATATGGAGTCCCACATAGCATCATCACTGACAATGGATCAAACTTCAATTCGGAGGAATTCGGGGCATTCTGCACATGTCAGGGCACACGAGTCGACTATGCTTCAGTCGTCCATCCCCAGTCGAATGGACAAGCGGAGCAAGCCAATGGCTTGATCCTCAAAGGGTTGAAACCCGACCGATCGCGCGACTCAAGCATGCTTTGCCGAGCATGGGTCGATTTAACTTCCATCGGTGATTTGGGGTCTAAGGACCACGCCTAACCGTCATTGGAAGAACTCCATTCTTCTTGGTCTATGGAGCTGAAGCAGTCTTGCCGAGTGATCTGCTCCACAATGCTCCTCGAGTCGAGCTCTACAACGAAGCTGAAGCGGAACAGGTGCGGCAGGATGCAGTTGACCTTTTAGAGGAAGAAAGGGAGATGGCTCTAATCCGATCGACCATCTACCAACAGGACTTGCGTCGCTTCCACGCCAGAAACGTGAAGAGTCGAGCCTTCCAGGAAGGAGATTTGGTTCTCCGAGTGGATCAGTAGAAACCACACAAGATGGCTCCTTCTTGGGAAGGACCCTTCATCATCACCAAGGTTCTCCACAACGGAGCGTACCATCTCTACAACGTCAAGCACAACATCGACAAGCCCCGAGCTTGGAACGCGGAGTTACTCCGTCACTTTTACACTTAAGTATTCACTCGGATGAGTTGTAATAAAAGTACTTCTGTAGTTCATATTTTGAAAGATAGTAGTGTCATAATTTCCATGATGATTTTTTGTCACTTTTTCAGTAAAATTCCCCCAGTGGGTGGCTTAGCTGCGAATCCGTTCCGCCTAAGTTTGTAAAAAAAATCCCTACCGAGTGGAGAGCCGGCCTCCCACTCGGGGGCTTAGCTGCGAATCTGTTTCGCCTAAGTTTTAATAAAATCCTACCGAGTGGCGAGCCAGTCTCCCACTCGGAGGCTTAGCTGCAGTCCAAGTACTCTCCTAAGTTTTAATAAAATCCTACTGAGTGGCGAGCCAGTCCCCCACTCGGAGGCTTAGCTGCAGTCCAAGTACTCGCCTAAGTTTTAATAAAATCCTACCGAGTGGCGAGCCAGTCTCCCACTCAGGGGCTTAGCTGTAGTCTAAGTACTCGCCTAAGGACAAATACAATGTGCGCTCGCAAGGAGGACGAGGTGCAGGTCGACTGCTACCCTTTCCTTTGAGCTACGCCACAAGTACAACGTGCGCTCGCGAGGGGGACGAGGTGCAGGTTGACTGCTACCCGCTCCTTCGAGCTACGCCACAAGTACAACATGGGCTCGCGAGGAGGATGAGGTGCAGGTCGACTGTTACCCTCTCTTCCGAGCTACACCACAAGTACAACGTGCACTCGCGAGGAAGACGAGGTGCAGGTCGACTGCTACCCTCTCCTCCGAGCTATGCCACAAGTACAATGTGCCTTCCATAAAGACACCTTAAAAATCCTATCGAGTGGAGAGCAGACCTCCCACTCGGGGGCTTAGCTGCAGCCCAGTGCTCGCCTAAGTTTTAAAAAAGATCCTACCGAGTGGAGAGCAGACCTCCCACTCAGGGTCTAAGCTGCATCCCAGTGCTCGCCTAAGTTTTAAAAATCCTACCGAGTGGAGAGCAGACCTCTCACTCGGGGGCTTAGCTGCATCCCAGTGCTCGCCTAAGTTTTAAAAATCCTACCGAGTGGAGAGCAGACCTCCCACTCGGGGGATTAGCTGCAGCCCCGTGCTCGCCTAAGTTTTGAAATCCTACCGAGTGGAGAGCAGACCTCCCGCTCGGAGGCTTAGCTGCAGCCCAGTGCCTGCCTAAGTGAATTGGGGAACAAGTCGATTGCAATAAGCACCTCGCTTTAACCTGCAAAAGATACCTCAAACCAAATGCAAGAATATTTAAAACGTCGGATCCAAATTCAGATAACACCTAACAGAACCGAAAGTGCTCAGGGCTAAGCCTGTTAAGGTTTATCGGTTACAAAATCACTCGGCATACCGAGGCAAATTTAAAGTGTCGAGCTCAAGAAGTTTTTTACCCCTCCTGTGGAGGGCTGGAAGGTGCAACAAACTCTTCAAGGTCGATTCCATCAGCGATCCGAGTGGCAGCGGCGATGAAAGTCTCCATGAAACACAGGAAATCATGCTTCTTGGTGTTAGCCACCCGAAGAGCCGCCAGCTTGTCCTCTCGTGCATCCTTGCAATGGACTCGGGCCAGAGATAAATCGACATCTACGCCAAGACTGCGAAGACTTCTTCCACTCCCTTTTCTCGACTTGGGACCGTGTTCAGTCGAGTCATCAGAGACTCGAGGTCATTCTGGAGCGTCTCCCTGTACCAGAGCGTAGCATCGATGCGGAAAGTGGCGACCTTCAGCCTTGCGAGATAATCAACAACGGCAGCAACACGAGATTCTAGCCAGAGCACGTTCATGGCGACTTCATCATTCACCGGAGAGTTGATGGGGTCCAGGTTAGGCTCCAGTCGACCAGTCTCCTTGAGGGAGTCCTGGACTAGGGGGTGTCCGGATAGCCGGACTGTCAATATCCGCCGGACTCCCATACTACGGAGATAGAAGATTGAAGACTCCGGCTCGTGTCCGGAAGGTACTTTCCTTGGCGTGGAAGGCAAGCTTGGCAATCTGGATATGTAGATCTCCTACCATTGTAATCGACTGTAACCCTAGCCTCTCCGGTGTCTATATAAACCGGAGGGCCTTAGTCCGTGGGGCTAACATTACATCTCAACAATCATACCATAGGCTAGCTTCTAGGTTTAGCCTCCTTGATCTCGTGGTAGATCTACTCTTGTACTACCCATATCATCAATATTAGTCAAGCGGGACATAGGGTTTTACCTCCATCGAGAGGGCCCGAACACAGGTAAAAACATTGTGTCCCTCGTCTCTTGTTACCATCCGCCTAGACGCACAGTTCGGGACCCCTACCCGAGATCCGCGGTTTGACACCGACATTGGTGCTTTCATTGAGAGTTCCTCGTGTCGTCGCCGATAGAGCGGATGCCTTTACCCGTCTTCAAAGGCGGTGTTTTTTGCCGGAGGGCCTTGGCCGCCGCCGAACAATCCGGCTTGGTGGCTTTCTTATGACCGCTGTCCGGCCGCCGCTTCGCAATGACTTCTCAAGTCGTCGGAAGCAATCTTCGCGTCAGCCCTAAAGCTGCCGAGCAGTTAGATCAATTGAGCTCTCGTGCATTAACGAACTCTTGGATCGCGCCGCCATCGAGTTTACTACGGACTACAATCAGATCGGGCTTAAAACCGATCCGAGAGATTAACTCTCCCGGGCTACCCACCACGTCGAAGTGGTAGAGGAACAACTCGGCATTCCTTTGCCAGTGTTGAAAACAATCCGTGTCCGGATTCCCGAACCCTCCATGCCGGATTCCCGCGGAGGGATGGACTCTGATCTAGCATTGAACCTAAAATCATGCGTCGCTCCGGACTCGCTGGACTGTCTCCAGCAAATCAAGCTCCCGAATTCGGAAGCCCCTCGGCCTTTGAGCCCAAAGATGGGCAGGGATCCGGATTTAATTCCACCCACCCGCCCGGACATATGCGACCTATCTCTAATTCAGCAAGAGCCTTCAGAAACAGTACATCATTACTGGGCCAGATTCCTCCTGGTTATGGACGGGATAAAGGACTGCCGAGAGGAAAGCATAATTCGATCTTACGCAATAATCGCACGGACAAGGGAATCTGAACGCCATTGATCGTCATGAAGAATACGCTTTTACCGATCTAGCATCCATAGTGCGAAAGTACTGCGCAATGGAGAGTTTCCGGAAAACTGAAAATCAATTTTGGGATAATCCGGCCCCAAACCCAGTCCACGGTAAAAGGGCGCCTCACAATCAGGCCCCAGATGCAAAAACAAAAAGCAAAAACCCAGCAAGGGAAGCGGAACCGTCTTCGGAGGGATGGCTCAATGGACCTTGTAAACTTCATAATCTGAGGAGCTGTCCCAACACATAGCCTTGAGCATGTTGGATATTACGGCGGTGGCCAAAAGTGGCGAAGAGCTTCTAGCTCCCGAAACCACTCCAACAATACCAGCCGCGGTATCAACAGTCTTGAGACTTTCGCATCAAATAATATGCAAAACGAACAATCCGCGAACTCGCCAAGTCTACCAAGTAGCAACAAAATCCATGGGTGACACAGCTATTACCTTCAGCCAGCGACGAGCCCACATCTCGAACTACGAGCCCCAACCAAGCTTTGGTACTTAGTCCCATAGTGGGCGGCTTCGATGACAAAAGTCCTCATGGACGGCGGCACGGACTAAACCTCATTTATGAGGAAACCTGCGGAAAATGGAAATCGATTGGAGCCGTATTGGCGAAGCAAAGACAACCTTCAGAGGAATAATCCCTAGCCGGAAGCGCGCTGCACGGAAAAATCACACTCGATGTGGTGTTCGCTCTCCGGACAATTACAGATCCGAAGAAATCACGTTCTGTGGCCCCGTTCAGCAGCGGCTATCCGCCATATTAGGGCGAGAGGCATTCACAATTTTCAAGCAATACCTCATTACGGGTACATGAAGCTCAAAATGCAGGCCCAGGCGAATAATCACTCTCGTTAGTGATCCGGATATAGCACTCATGCCGAAAACAAGACAGCCGCACTATCCCTCGAGGCACTATCCGAAGCCTTAGCGGCAGAGGAACTCACCGCGCTATTCTCTACGGTAAACAGGGACGATGTGATACTTGATAAAAGATCCAAGTCCACCTCCTTCAAACCAGCAGACGAGATAATAAAATTTCAGGTCCACCCAACGGACCCAACAAAGACGGCTTCCATCGGGGCACAGTTGAACCCGAAGTTGGCGCTGCAGATCGCGAATTCCTTCGGGAAAATTGGGACATCTTCGCTTTGGCATCCCTCGGACATGCCCGAATCCCTCGCAGTTGGCGAAACACAGCCTAAACATCCTAAAGGATTTAAGCCCGATCAAACAGGCTCTTGACGATTTTCCGAGCCCAAAAGACAGGCAATGGGAGAAGAGCTAGCCAAATTATTGGAAGCGGATTCATTAGAGATATCAAACATCCGGACTGGCTAGCAAATTTGGTGATGGTACCAAAGAAGGATAAATCCTGCGTCTCGTATCGACTTCAAAGACCTCAATAAGGCTTGCCCAAAGGATCCTTTCCCCCTCCCCCGCATCGATCAAATTATCGATGCCACAGCAGGACACCATTCGTTGTGCTTCCTGGATGCATAATCTGGCTATCATCAAATCAAGATGGCGGAAGCAGATCAAGCCGCAACGGCATTCATCACTCCATACGGACCATTCCGCTTCAACACGATGCCCTTCGGACTTAAAAACGCCAGCGCAACATATCAGCGCATGATTCAAACATGTCTGGCCACCCAGATCGGCAAAACAGTCGAGGCATACGTAGACAACGTAGTCGTCAAAACAAAACACGTCGAAACTTTAGTAGACGATTTGAGGCTCACATTCGACAACCTCAGAGCATATGACATCAAGCTGAATCCGGAAAAATGTGTTTTCAGCGTACCAGCCGGAAAGCTGCTGGGCTTCATCGTATCCGGCAGAGGAATCGAAGCAAATCCGGCCAAAATCCGGGCTCTGTCACAGTTGGATATCCCAAAGGACCTCAAGAAAATACAAAAATTAACGGGATGCGTGGCAGCTTTAAGCCGTTTATCTCCCGTTTAGGAGAAAGGCGTTGCCCTTTATCGCCTCCTAAGGTGCAATCAACACTTCGAGGGCGGATGCATATTCGCGGACTCGAAGAAATAAAGGCCATATTGGCAACAAATCCGGTCTTGGCTGCACCCACTCTGGCGAACCAATGTTATTATATATCGCAGCAACACATCAAGTTGTAGCGATGTCCTCGTCGTCGAGCGAGCGATGAAGGGCATAAATTCCCTCTTCAAAACCAGTGTATTACGTATCCACCGTGTTAACCCCTGCAAATCCGCTACCCGCACTATCGGAAGATAGCATACGCGGTGTTCATGGCGTCTCGGAAGCTCGGCACTACTTTCAAGAGTGTTCGATAACAAAGGCCTCTGAAGTACCACTCAATGACATTATAAATAACCGCGACACAGCGGGCAGGATTGCAAAATGGGCCATTGAGCTCTTGCCATTCGACATAACTTACAAACCTCGGCGAGCCATAAAGTCACAAGTTTTGGCTGACTTCATCGCCGAATGGATGAAGCCGAACTCCCTAAAAAGCGGCGCATACTCCAATTGGACTATGCGCCAGCGGTTCCAAAATGTTGGCGGATGGGGGCTGGCGTCGTCTTGGCGTCCCCACCGGAGATCTGATCGATATGTACTTCAAATAATGTACGGACTCCAACAATGCAGCGAATCTGAGGCCCTATTACATGGTCTCCGGATGGCGGTCTCCATGGGCATTCAACGCCTAGAGGTGTGCGAGGATTCAAACCTTGCAATATCCCAAATAAATGGAGACTTTGGCGCCAAGGATCCGAAAATGGCACATATCGCAATGCTGTCCGAAAATGTCATTTCGGTTTGAAGGACTCGAATTCCATCACATAGCCCGAGATAATAACCAAGCGGCCGACGCGTCACGCACGATCGGTGCGAAACGTGATGTTGTCCCTCCAAATATCTTCCTGGAACGGCTCTTCAAGCCATCCGTACTATGGGAAGAGGAGTCCGGTAGCGATAAACCGGAGAAAACCGCACCAACCGGTGATTCAGCGAGATGACATAACACCCTCCGCCCACGATATAATGGCGAGAATCGCCACAGGATGAACCTTTCTAGCCTATTTACTTAGGCAAGAACTTCACGAAGACCAAAATGAGGCCCGCTGCATAGTCCGTGATCGAAGGCCTACAAGGTCCATGAGGAGAACTTTATAAGAAAAGTACTACGGAGTCCTTCAAAGGTCTATCTCCGAAGAAGAAGGGTGAAACTCTGGCTGAAATCCATGCGGACTAGGTGGACACCACGCAGCAGCCACAGCCTGTAGGAAAGGCATTCGAACAGGATTTTATTGGCCGACAGCTCGGGCGGATGCACGAGACTTGGTCCAGCGATCGTTGGTTGCCACTCTTTGCTAATCGAGCCATATGCCACCCACCCCTCAAAACCATACCCATTACCCGGCCGTTCGCGATGCAGGGGCTTGACATGGTCGGACCCTTAAAGGGGGAACCCACAAGAAAAAGTACCTATTGGTCATGGTGGATAAGTTCACCAAATGGATAGAGGCCAAACCGGTCAAAACAGCAGAGTCCGGACCAGTGATAGACTTTATATCGAGGTGGTACACCGTCTGAGTCCCCACATCATCACCACCGACAACGGCACGAACTTCACGGCCGATGAGGTCAAGTTATGGTGCAAAAATATGGGCATTAAGCTCGACTATCGTCGATCTATCACCCTCAAACCAGCGGTCAAGTGGAAAGATCAAGCGGTCTAATAATGGCGGCATTAAACCCAGTTGGTGAGGTCACTCACCAAATCCGATACCTAATGGGTTGAGGAGCTCGACTCCGTACTCTGGGGCTGCGGACAACGCCTAACCGTACTACGGATTCACACCATTTTTATGGTATCTGGCGCAGAGGTAGTCTTGCCTGCGACATTATTCATGACTCACCTCGAGTGCGCATGTATGAGGAAAGAAAGCCGAGCTGGATCGGCGGGACAGCTTGGACACATTGGAGGAAGAACGTGGCGTCGCGAAGGCTCGTTCCGCATTCTATCGATGAGCAGGCCGAAGATATCAAAGCGGAAATGCGGGCCAAGACTTATAACATTGGCGAACTAGTTCTCGCTGCGGACAAGAAAAGGACAAGCTCAAGCCGGATGGGAAGGCCCTTCATTATTGATCAAGTCTTGACCGGTGGAGCATACCGTCTATGAAATCGTCGGACAACCGACTCGAGCCAAACCCATGGAGCAGCAGCCGACTCCGGCGATTCTATGCCTAGCACCGGACTAAGAGTTCGTCCCTTCCCCGTCCAACCTTTTATATTTGGCTGTCTTCATTTCTCTTTTTATCCTTTTTAATTCAACAAGCCCCTCGGGGCCTATTTTCGCATTCTTTGCACGTCACGAGGTGCCATCCGCACGTTATTCTGGGGCTTCTTTACGAAGCTCAACTATCTGGTTTTATACCCAACACATGTGTCACGCTTCCACATGTACCTTTTACTCGCCATTATATGCATCGATATGACTTAAGTTTTGGCCAAGCTGGGTTGCTCGCTCTGTGCTTACCCCACGTTCCGATTGTTCGCCTAGGCGGTAAAGGAGCACCTCTGCGATTATTACTACCGGTCAGCCGGATGTGTACCTCAGACTGGGTGAAGCCGAAGCTAGCATTCTTAAGGGAATATTCGATCGGTGATTTAAAAGATGACTTTTACCTTTTTTTCCCATCTGCCCCGGATGTTTCTTGCTCTCTTGGCGGTCCTGACATGCACTTTAGGGCATGCCTCCCAAATAAAAGGAACCCTTAACGGAACTATTCTCCTGGAAGATGTTTCTTACTAACCATGTAATATAACATAACTAGTTGGGCACTTGTTTGATAAAGCACTAATGACCCCTACGCCTGGTCTCCATGCATACCACGGTTATTTCTTAACCAAAAAGGTATTCGGACATGCTCCGGACTCTAGGGTCCCGAGGTCGAAGCGAAAAGGTCGGCAAAGACAAACGATCTACAATCCGGCTAGAAGGCATTTCACATGTCATTTTTAAAGGATAACATACATTGTCAAGTTTATTGATTGTATTCCTCCTCAATCCCGTCTAACAGGCTGTCTAGCTTACAGTCTGTAACGCCCCGAGACCGACGCTCCAGAAGACTTCCAGCTACTTCGAGTTTCTCGTGTGATTTGTTTTGTTCATTGCATCATTTGCATTGCATCATGTCATCATCTGCATTTTATCATGTCATCATGTGCATTTCATTTTGCATACATGTTCGTCTCCTGCATCCGAGCCTTTTCCCCGTTGTCCGTTTTGCAATCCGGCACTCCTATGTCCCCCGGCGTTCCCCTTCTTCTCTCTCGTTGTGAGCAGGTATTAAACTTTCTCGGAATGGCCCGAGGTTTGCCAGCGGCCTTGGTATAGCACCAGTGAACCGCTGTCAAGTTTCGTGCCATTTGGAGTTAGTTTGGTACTCAACGGTTAGCAAGATAACAAGTAAAGCCCTCTTTGAGTTGCAGCCCAACACCCTTCAAAGTGGCCCAAAGCCCAGCAAACTCCTCTCCATGCTCTCGGTCGTTCGATCACGATCGCGTGGCAAAACGCTCCTCATTTGGACTCTCCTAGCTCCCTCTATGCCTATATATACACCCCCATTCCAAATTCGCGGTCTAATCCCCGAAACCCTAGCTTTTCCCACTCCACGGACGCTGCGTCCGCCCGGCGGACACGCCCCTTACCACGTCCTCGGGCCAATCAAGGGCGCCACTGAGCGCCGCCTCCCTCCTCAATCGCGCGCCACGTGGCCCACCGGCCACCCGTGCGCCGCCGCCCGCCCAGAGTCCGCAGCCAGACCCGCGAGGCCCGTCGCCGCCGCCCGCTCCGCGCCGCCCGCCGCCGCTCCGCTCCGCCCGGCAGCGTCGCCGCCGCCCGCCGCCGCCTGCCGCCGTGCTCGCGCCGCCGGGTCGCGCTGCTCACGCCGCCGTCGCCCATCACGCGCCTTCGGCGCGCCCGCGCCTTCGCCTCTCCCTCCTCTGCAACCGCCGCCCGCGCCCTCGGCCGCCCGCCCGCTCCGGTGGCGAGTCCGCCAGCGCCGCCCGCACCTCCGGCCGGACCAGTCGCCCCTCGCCCGCGCCTCCCGCGCCGCTCCGGCGAGACTCCACCGCGTCGCCCGGCCTTCCTCTCCCGGCCGCCTCCCCTCTACTCCGCAAGGACTCCGTGACAGGGCTCGAAGTCCGGCGAAACTCAACTTCCGCTCTACTTTCGTTCAAGTTCTTTCGAGGATGTTCCCTCATTCAAGCCATTTTAACTCAACCGGTGCAATCTCTCTTTAAAATCATTTCAACGGTGTTTCTTTTGAGTGGGCCCTAACCCACAGGTCTTTTCCCAGGATCTTACCTGACTCTTCTAATTTTCCCAGAGCTATCCTAAATTCTTCTCCAAGTTTGACGTAAGAATGAATTTTCATCAGTCAAATGCTTTTCTCCAAGATCTTTCAAATTCTTTTCATAGTTGGCTCAACCTCTTCGCTTTTGATTCTTCCGGTGTGCCTCAATAATTCTTGGTGGTGTTTCTCGTTGTCATTCTCAGCATTTGAAGACCGAAGAAGAGTTTCTCTTTAATCTTGCTTTATTCTCTTCATGATACATGGTGCCAGCTTGTTGCCATCCTCTCATAATTGTTTTTGATTGTGAAAATTCTTTTCACCCATCCGGAGCATTTCATGAGTTGTTTTCTTTCCTCCGAAGTCCATCATGTCATAATTCTTCATTCTCAGCGTGTAGCTATCGTTCTCCAAATCTTACCGGTGATTCGTTCAAATATCCTCTAATCAGTTCATGTTCTCTTCGTTCTCATGTATCTAAATCCCCTCAAGTATCTTCATTCGTTTTTTTTCAATTCTTCCCGGTGAATTGTGCCTTTGCTACTTTCATTTTAAATTCTTATGGTGGTTCATTCAAGAGTTCTCTTTCTTTGTTCATCATATCAATTCATTTGTTGTTCCAATCCTACCGGTGGTTCGTTGAAGACCTTCTCAAGTTTTGATATATCTCTTTTAATCCTTTCTACGAGAATAAGTAGTATGCCAAATCCATTGCTTGGCATCAATTTAATTTGATGAAGGATAGGCATAACATAATTCTTATTCTTGTTCATCCAAGTGATTAATTCTTTATTCCGGAGGTCCTTAAAATTCTCGGTTCTAGTGTTTCATCTATTCTTTTTCCGGAGTTCCAAGTTTTTCCGCATTATCTCATCGCGAAGCTCCATCTAAATCATTGCAAGGCTTCACCTTGTGTTTTCAACTTCTCCTTCTTTCCACCATCCTTTTAATACCGGAGTTTCTTCATGGTGCTTCGTCAAGGATTCTTTTAATTCGTCAATTGTTCTTCAAGATTTCTCTCGGAGTTATGACTCGCCAAGCTATACTCTAAAATAAACATGGTGCTCAACACATGTTTTGTTTGGAGGCGTTCAAGTATTCTTTGTGTTGCATTCCGAAGTGCAATTCCTTCTATCTTATCTTTTGAGATGGTGTTATGTCACTCTTGACAATTTCTTTCATGTTTCATGATTCATAAAGTTGTCAAGAATGAGATATTTTAAATCCATCAGTCTCTTCATTGGAGTTATCTTGGGTTATATATTTCACCTAAAGCTTTCCCTAAGGGTTGTTGCTATTTATGGTGCTTATAAATGACCCAAGTTCTTCATCTGTCCTCCCGGTGATATAAGTTTCTCGTCTCCTTGTTGATATCAATCCAATCATTTGTTTCCGTTGGTGGCAGAAGCTCACCTCATAATTTTGAGATGTTTTCATAAGCCCGCCACAAGCTTATTCTTTTCGTTGTTGGTTTTGTAACAACTCCATTCTAACCTTCTTGCAAGGGTGCTTTCCAAGATCATTGGTGGCAGAAGTTGGCATTTTCTTCCCCATTCTGTTATTTCAATGATTTATCTTCTATTCTTTCTTCCAAAGGCATGGTGATGTTGCTCTCTTCACTCATCATCTCGAATTGTGAGGATCATGTTCTTTTTCTTGCTTAACCATTTAACCGGAGTGTTGGGTTATCTCTTCAAGTTCTTTTCATCTTATCAAGTTTTCTTCTCTTTACTACCGGAGTGCTGTCCAGATTCTGTCATTCTTGTTCCTTGGCTATCTCATTATAACGAGGTGGTCATATTCTTTTTGTTCGTGAAGCTCTTATTTCTATGTCTTTCAACCTTCAAGTTATCGTAATACTCCTTGTTCCTCTTGGCCAACGAATTGTTTGCAATCTTGGTCATCTCCGTTATTTTGTTTCTTTCAATGTGTTCAACCTCTCAAGGTTCTTTGGTTTCACTCATTGGTCAAAGAAGCAACTTAGTTTTACCTCTTCTCTTCCTCTTCCGTTTTTCCCTCCGGTGCCATTCTAGATCTCGGGACGAGATCCTCTCGTAGTGGTGGAGTGTTGTAACGCCCCGAGACCGACGCTCCAGAAGACTTCCAGCTACTTCGAGTTTCTCGTGTGATTTGTTTTGTTCATTGCATCATTTGCATTGCATCATGTCATCATCTGCATTTTATCATGTCATCATGTGCATTTCATTTTGCATACATGTTCGTCTCCTGCATCCGAGCCTTTTCCCCGTTGTCCGTTTTGCAATCCGGCACTCCTATGTCCCCCGGCGTTCCCCTTCTTCTCTCTCGTTGTGAGTGGGTATTAAACTTTCTCGAAATGGCCCGAGGTTTGCCAAGCGGCCTTGGTATAGCACCGGTAGACCGCCTGTCAAGTTTCGTGCCATTTGGAGTTCGTTTGGTACTCCAACGGTTAACCGGGTAACCGTAAAGCCCTCTTTGAGTTGCAGCCCAACACCCCTTCCAAAGTGGCCCAAAGCCCAGCAAACTCCTCTCCATGCTCTCGGTCGTTCGATCACGATCGCGTGGCCGAAAACCGCTCCTCATTTGGACTCTCCTAGCTCCCTCTATGCCTATATATACACCCCCCATTCCAAATTCGCGGTCTAATCCCCCCGAAACCCTAGCTTTTCCCTCTCCGCCGGGACGCTGTCCTTGGCCGACACGTCCGCAGCCCACGTCCTCCGGGCCAATCGAGGGCGCCACCTCAGCCGCCCTCCTCCTCCTCCTCAAGCTCACGTAGCCACCTGCCACCAGCAGCGCCTGCCCAACCTGCGAGTCCGCAGCCAGGCCCGCGAGGCCGTCGCCTCACCCGCTCGCCCATGCGCCGCCGCCGCTTGCGTGCTCCTGCCCGTGGCGTCGCCGCCGCCGGCCGCAGCCCTCCACCACGGGTCATTTGCTTCTTGCCGTCGCCGCACATGTGCGCCCCGCCGCGCGCCAGCGCCAAGCTCTCCCTCCTCTGCAACCGCTGCCCTGCCGCTCCGGTGGCCGGTCCGCCGCCAGCTACCCGCGCCTCTGGCGGACCGTGCCCTCCGCGCCTCCCGCGCCGCTCGGCGAAGCTCCACCGTCGCCCGGCCCCTTCCTCTCCCGGCGGCCTCCCCCTCTACTCCGGCAAGGACTCCGGCGAACAGGAGCTCGAAGTCCGGCGAACCTCGACTTCCGCGCCGAACCCTAGATCCAGATCCGGGAGGTATAAAATGACTAAGTCCCCAGATTTCAGTATTTTCATGCCATATTCATCGCATCACATCTCTGCATCCGTAGCTCCGTTTTGCGCGTATAATAAGTCAAATTGTTCACCTCGACGAGTACATCATTTCGTTCCATTGCATCATTTTCATTTGAGTTCATCTTGATGCCCAGAATGCTGTTGGAAGAAGGCTTCAGATCGTTAGTTCCAGAATCTTATTAGCACGAGCTCTTTTGTCATTTTTGCCATGATTTATGTGTGCATCCTATGAGTATGAGATCTACATGAATGTTGAACTTTTCCATGCCATCTTTCCAGAGGTGTTGACCTTGTATTTTTGTGAGTTGTGTGCTGAGTGCATCGAGCTTGTAAAGTAGGGTAGTTGCTGTTGCTGTTTTCCTGACAGATTCTGTTATATTTTGATGCCATGTTAACATGCTTCTAGTAATCATTCTATGCATAATCTAGAGATGCTCTATAAACATGTTTTGATATACATGTCTTGATTTTTCTATTCATGCCCTTGGTTGCAATTATATACTGCTGGAACATGTTCATTTCTTGCTCCAAAGTTGCTTGAAAATGTTTCCTGACAGATTGTTTGCATGAGATTCAATTTTCACGAGGTCGTTGTAGTTGATCCGTGTATGCTATGACCTTGCTCTTGCCATGCTTAGCTTGATAAACATGCCCTATTACTGTTGGTTGACTTGCCATGCCATGTATTGCTCTGTGGTGAGTGGTTCAAGCTCACGAACATGCCTACTTATTGTTGTTCCTGCCATGTTTAAATCTGTAATATAACTTGTCATGTTTACATGGGTGCCATCATATTTTCCGTGCCTTTTTGGCTTATGGTCAGTAAGGGTCTTTTGATATATGCTATTAGTAGATTCATGCCATGCCTTTGTTTGCCATGATAAGTTCCTGTAACATGTTGTTTTCTTGCTCTAAACATTGCAACCTGATGTTATTTCCTGATAAGTCTGAAATTGTTATTACTTGCAATATCACCATGTCATTTTGAGCATGTTCTAGTGTTTTCTGGAGATAGCTCAGTGTTCATGTTTTGATATGCTTTACGTGTACTTCATGCCCATGTCTTTTGTTATTATGTTGGGGTGCTGTAGCATATTGTTTTGATGCTTGTAAGATGCCCAGTTGCTGTTTTGGACAGATTGTTGCTATGACTTGTTTAGTGTGTGTGTTGCACCGTTGCTCCGTTTTGAGTGTGCTCTATATGAAACTTGCTTGTTTTTGCATGTAGCTTCATATTATCATGTTGCATCCTTGTTTTGGTGTGTTTGCTTGATGTTTGGGTGCATTTTGCATCAATGCCATGTTTAACTTGTTTTGCTCATATCTTCTAGACCGTAGCTCCGAATCTAATGAACTTTATATGTAACTTGACTAGAATTTCGTGTAGATTCTCTTGGTGCATCTTAACTTGCTGTTTAACAACTTGAACATAATGTTTATTCAGTTCTGGACCAATTTCGAAATATGCATATGAGGACTTACCGGAATTGCTATATATTGTTTCTGGCCTCATTTAAACTTGCCTTGATGTGTTGTTCTTGTTTGCATCATCTTTTGCCATGAGTAGCTTCATGTAGCTTGGTCATGCATCATGCTTGTTGTGCATCATGTCTTGCTCATGTGTGGTGTGTTTACCTATGTTGTGTGCTTCTTCTTGTTAGTTCCTGTTTCGTTGCGATCGTGAGGATTCGTTCGTCTACGTGTGGTTCGTCTTCGTGGTTTCATCTTCTTCATGGACTCGTTCTTCTTCCTTGCGGGATTTCAGGCAAGATGACCGCTACCCTGGATCTCACTACTATCATTGCTATGCTAGTTGCCTCGTTCTTTCACTATGCTGCGCTAGCTATTACCTGTTTATCAAGCCATCCCATATTGCTATGAACCCCTAACCTTTGACACCTTTCCTATGCAAACCGTTGTTTGGCTATGTTACCGCTTTGCTCAGCCCCTCTTATAGCGTTGCTAGTTGCAGGGAAGTTGAAGATTTCTCCATGGCGGACAGGATTTTGGTTGGGATATCACAATATCTCTTATATTATTAATGCATCTATATACTTGGTAAAGGGTGGAAGGCTCGGCCTTATGCCTGGTGTTTTGTTCCACTCTTGCCGCCCTAGTTTCCGTCATACCGGTGTTATGTTCCCGGATTTTGCGTCCCTTACGCGGTCGGGTGATTTATGGGACTCCCCTGACAGTTCGCTTTGAATAAAACTTGTCCAGCAAGGCCCAACATTGCCTTTTACCATTTGTCTCACCACCACCTATTTTTCCCTTGGGAGTCGCTCTCTCGAGGGTCATCTTTATTCTAGCCCCGGGCCGTTGCTTGTCTAAGTGTTGGTCCAACCGAGTAGATCTATGGGGGCCCCTCGGGCAACTCGAGGTCTGGTTTTACTCGTAGGATGTCTCATCCGGTGTTGCCACGAGAACGAGATATGTGCAGCTCCTATCGGGATTGTCGGCGATCGGGCGGCTTTGCTGGTCTTGTTTTACCATTGTCGAAATGTCTTGATGTACCGGGATTCCGAGACTGATCGGGTCTTCCTGGGTGAAGGTCTATTCCTTCGATGATCGCGAGAGCCTGTCATGGGCTAAGTTGGGACACCCCTGCAGGGTTTAAACTTTCGAGAGCCGTGCCCGCGGTTATGTGGCAGATGGGAATTTGTTAATGTCCGGTTGTAGATAACTTGACACCAGATCCGAATTATAACGTGTCAACCGAGTGTGTAGCCGTGATGGTCTCTTCTCTGCGGAGTCCGGGAAGTGAACACGGTTTCTGTGTTATGTCTGACGTAAGTAGGTGTTCAGGATCACCTCTTGATCATTGCTAGCTTCACGACCGTTCCGCTTGTTCTCTTCTCGCTCTTATTTGCGTATGTTAGCCACCATATTCTGCTTAGTCGCTGCTGCAACCTCACCACTTTACCCCTTCCTTCCCATTAAGCTTTGCTAGTCTTGATACCCATGGTAATGGGATTGCTGAGTCCTCGTGGCTCACCAGATACTTCCAAAACCAGTTTGCAGGTGCCTATGTTACGAAAGCGGTGGCGCATCCAAGCTCAAGGAGGAGCTCGATGAAGATCTTGCCCTTTGTGTTGTTTCGTTCTAGTTGATCAAGAGTGGAGCCCGGTTGGGGTCGATCGGGGACCTTTATCGCATTTGGGGTTCTTCTTTTATTTTGGTTCCGTAGTCGGACCTTGATTGTATCTGGATGATGTAATGCTTTATTCATGTAATTGTGTGAAGTGGCGATTGTAAGCCAACTATGTATCTTTTCCCCTTATGTATTACTTGGGTTGTGTGAAGATTACCTCACTTGCGACATTGCTTTCAATGCGGTTATGCCTCTAAGTCGTGCTTCGACACGTGGGAGATATAGCCGCATCGAGGGCGTTACACAGTCCCGTTGGGAAAATTTAGCAGCCAGTTCTACCTGGCTGGACACTAAACTCACAGGGATCTCCTTCCCGTCGGGCCCCACCGGTCCAACTTCGGCCATATGGTTGGGATCCGCCTTCTTGTACCGCGTCTTCACCATGGCCCAAGCCTCCCTGTCACCTTAACGGCAAGCCGAGACCTTCCACAAACGGAAGCGCTGCCGCACTCCCTGCAGCTTCTCTGCAAGCTCCCCGAGGCCCTCGGGCGGGGCGAGGGATGGCCACAAAGCCTGCACGGCACCACTCATTGCCTGCCGAACTCATTCGAATAGCTGCAACAGTTCGGGAAGTTGATCACCCATTGATACAGGCATCTCCTCCGCAGGATGGCCCGTGAGTATACCTACAAGACATATTATGTCAAATTGCTTCCTCGCCGAACTCTTCTTCCTTAGAGAGTTCGCTCAAGCACTTACTATAGATGCCGCGACGAAGCCGTTGATTCTCCTTGACGGAGCCGGACAACTCGGCCTGTGCGCCCTTCAGCTCTTCTCCGAGCTTGGCGTTGGCATCTTGGAGCTTATTTCTTTCCTGCTGAACTCTGTTCAGCACATTCTCGCCAGCCTTTAGCTGGCGCAGTAGGGCTTGCCTGTCCGGATCTTGTTCGACGGCGCCTGCAGTGTCATTATTAGACTCACGTGCATTTCGCACAGTGCTTATATTAATTTATACAAATGTGTTACCAGGAGGGGTCTTTCCATCTCCTCCTGCGGCAGCAAGTGCGGCCTCAAGTTGGGCCTTGCAATCTTGCAGCTCCCGGGACAGCCGGGCACTCTTCTCGTTAAGGGCCTGAAATTCAAAATGATCCTTAAATAAGTTCGCATAACTAATTTAAGTCTCGGGGGCTACTGGTGTATACAACCATTAAAATTTCCTTACCCGTATGTCTTTAACATACTGCTCCGTGGCTCTGGTAAAACCATTTTGAGCAGCCCGGAGATGCGCGTCCCCTGCGTTAAAGGCATCCAATGCCTCAGGGGAAAAGCACGCCTCTTGAAAAACTGTCCGGCGGCGTCTATGATTCATAGCGCTCTCCACCTCGACTTGGTGGCGGACGATCTGTCGGTATCCTCCGTTGGAGTGGGATCCGGTTCGCGTCTTGCGCTTGCCTCCCCCCATTCCGGCGCTGGAGCTGGCTGGTGTTGGTTGGGTCGGCAATTCTGTGCTCGCATCCGTGGCGCTTTTTCTCCTATAAAGATCTTGAGCACTTAGAAGTTTCCTCGGAACGTTACTCAAAAAGATCAAACACGAGCTATACCTCTGCGGCGACGTTTCCACCCGCACGGCGCTCCTTTTCCTCCTGCTAGTTCGGACTGACCTCTGTAGGTCGGCCGCCGCAGGCTCGGCTCCCTGCCGTAATGGCGCTTCCTGCAAGATACCATCATTCGCGAAGATCAGAAATAGGATAAGATAACGGTGTCCGGACTTCGGTCGTGGTCACCTGGGATGTCGAACTTAGCCCGGGGTAGTCCGCCGTAATGGCGACCAAATCATTATCAATGCTGAGCTGGTGATACACACCGTCGATGAGCTCCACCTCGATGTCCGGATCCTCTTCGGCGGCCGGACCCAGGGATCCTTCCGGATCCTCGGGTTGTGGAGCAGGACTCACCATGTCCTCCACAGTCCGGCGTAGACCCTGCGCCGAAGACGTAATGTAAGAAGCTTAAACTTCGAAGATACAGGTAAAGGCCCTTTGAGGTGTTCGCTTACCCATCCTCTGGGGTTGATCATGGAAAACCCCTCCATAGGGTTCGAGCGAAGGAAGTCCTCCTTCTCCCCCTTGTACAGACCGGACAGGATCTTCACCAGATCCTCGGTCGAACCCGGCCCTTTGCGGCCGTGCCGAGTGGCATCGTCCTCCCCATTAAAATCCCACATGGGGTGGCCTCTGTATTGCAGCGGCTGCACCCCCCGCTTGATGCACGCCGCCATGACTCCAATCATGGTCAAGCCGGAGTGAGCCATTAATCTTATCCGGCCCATCAAGTAATGGACGCTCTTGTCTTCCTCCAAACGGGGGCTCCGCGGGCGCCAGCTAAGGCGTTTCTTCAAGGAAGCAGCATCAAACTCCGGGAGGCCAATCCGGACTGGGTCGGGCAATGGAGCGTCTACAATATAAAACCACTCCGAGGGCCAGTCTTCGGACGCTCTCTTGGGGGTGCCGGATAGGTATCCGGTCCTGGCGATGCGCCATATTTCGGCGCCGCCCACTTGATATATGGACCCTGGTGAGAACGGGTGCGAGGCGAACAGCCTCTTCCACAATGCGAAATGGGGCTCGATGCCCAGGAATAGCTCGCAAAGAGCTACGTAGCCCGCGATGTGCAGCACAGAGGCGGGCATGAGGTGGTGGAGCTGGAGTCCATAGAACTTCAGGAGCCCGCAAAGGAACGGATGTATTGGAAATCCGAGCCCCCTTATCAGATAGGGGACGAAACACACCCGCTCCCCCTTGTTGGGGCTTGGGGTGTCCTCCGCCTCCCTCCCACCTCGATAAGTAACCAGTCCGGCTCGGACTGGAACCATGAAGGCCGGAGGAAGAAATCCCTCCGTTTGGAGCTTTACTAGCTCATTGTGCGAAATGGAGCACCTCCTCCAATCCCCTGGCGATGGGCTAGGAGCGCGTGAGGAAGAGCCGCGTTGACGATCCATGGTGGAATGGATTTCAGGGTCAGAGGTGCTTCCATGAAGTATACGCGGGAGGAAGACGGTGCGGTTTGGATCTGGATCCCTGCCCCTTTTATAGGCGGGCGACCCGCACAATTAGGGGGTGAAATGTAAAAGACACCCTGGCTTTTCGCATTCGTGCGACGCGTGGAAGAGGGCCATAATTTGGCGTAGAAGCCAAGGAACACAGTATTCAAGATGAAGCCAAATCTTTGTTAATTTGGTACATGGAATTTGAAAGGAGAACCCGCCTTGCAACACCAAGACTACAAGCACGCTGGACTTATCGTCATTGAAGCCTGGTTCGGGGCTCTTGAGGAGTCTGGACTAGGGGTGTCCGGATAGCGGATCAGAATATCCGCCGGACTCCCATACTACGGAGATAGAAGATTGAAGACTCCGGCTCGTGTCCGGAAGGTACTTTCCTTGGCGTAGAAGGCAAGCTTGGCAATACGGATATGTAGATCTCCTACCATTGTAACCGACTCTGTGTAACCCTAGCCTCTCCGGTGTCTATATAAACCGGAGGGCCTTAGTCCGTAGGACGAACATTACATCTCAACAATCATACCGTAGGCTAGCTTCTAGGGTTTAGCCTCCTTGATCTCATGGTAGATCTACTCTTGTACTACCCATATCATCAATATTAATCAAGCAGGACGTAGGCTTTTACCTCCATCGAGAGGGCCCGAACCTGGGTAAAAACATTGTGTCCCTCGTCTCTTGTTACCATCCGCCTAGACGCACAGTTCGGGACCCCCTACCCGAGATCCGCCGGTTTTGACACCGACACTCCTCTTCAAAGTTTTGGCAAAATTCTGCAAGCACAACCATCGAGTCAAGACAATAGTCGAATGGAAAGATCACAGTTGGAATACCTTTTTGGTGCAAAAGATAACCTTCGAGCATGAGGAATAGCTTCTTGGCGAGTCCGCCTAGATAAGCCTCCAGATCGTTCTTCTTCCCCACCAACTCACTGGCTTTGTCACTCAGGGCAATTTTATCACTTTTCAGTCGACTGACCTCTTGGTTGGCAATGGCAAGAGCAGCTTTCAGATTGGTGTTCTCTTCTTCAAGCTTGGTGACCGAAGCCAACTTCTCGTCCGCGAGCTTGGTCTTCTCTAAAGCTGTTTTCTGCATCTCAGCCAACTCAAGGTCTTTCTTCTTCTGGGCCTCCTTCACTTTGCCTGCAAAGTTGCAGCAAGGTCAGAATTTGAATCAAATGAGGGGCAAAGGCAGTCGTTGAGAGCCTCACCAAACAAACCTTTAGTCTCCTCCTTCGCCTTCGTCAAATTCTCCTGGACCAGCTACAGATCAAGCTCGAGCTGGATATGTTTGTTCTCCAACTCGGTGTAACGAGCTGCAAGGTCGCAGGATTTCTACGAAGAACCAATCGACAAAATGTCAAAGGTAATTCACTTCCGAGTGACGAAGGAAAAATCATACGTTTCTAAGACTACAGCCAAATACAAACATTCGACCGTAGTCTCGGGGACTACACCCAGTGGGTGCACTCAGCGTGCCCCCACTAGTTCTATCAAGTTAGAGTCGACTAGTCGGCCAACAAAAAAACAGGAGATGTTCTTCAGACTGTAGTCAACTACCAGCAGTCGACCACAGTCTCGGGGACTACACCCAGTGGGTGCACTCAGCGTGCCCCCACCGGTCAGTAAATCCATTCGGCCTAATCGAATGAAGGAAAAATTCAAAATATAAAGACTATGGTTGACTGCTAGCAGTCCACCATAGCCTTGGGGACTACACCCAGTGTGGTGCACTTAGCGTGCCCCACTAACTCGGAAAATTTCAATCGACACACCCAGTGGGTGTAGGACAATCACTAAGAATTTCAGAAAGAGGAATCTTCAGACATCATATCCTAACAGAACAGGCGGTGACCGACTGACCTGAACGTTGCTCTGAAGAGCGGAACTGGCGTCATAGGCTGCCTGGCTGGCTTCTCGGATGGCCTTCACTTGCTCCATCATGACTCCAGCCTGGCGTATTGCTTCCTTCGCAGCACTGGCTTGGTCCTCTGGGACGTAGTGGGTCGAGAAAAGTGAAGGCTGTGCAGCACTCGACGACGTGGGGTGAGCACTCGTCAATGGCACCGCAAAAGATACGGTAGGTCGAGTGATGTTCTCTCCCTCCGTGACCAGTGTCTCGGGTGCTGGCACGTCCTGAGCCACCTTGCCAGCAGACGCTTTCCTGCTCCTCCTTTTCCTCAACGGTTCCTCATCGTCGTCGTTAGGAAAGGTGATAACGACATTAGACGGAGCTACAGAAAAGAATCAAAGTAAGAGACCAAGAACCAATTGGTTGAAGACAGAATTATGAAAGTCGTACCAGGTTTTGAAGTGGCAGCATCTTCCATCTCATGATCGTCAGCTCTGGCTGAGGTATCAGAAGCTGCAGCGCTGCAGTTCAGAAATCAGTCGGATGACTCATAAGTCGACCAAGAATAAGTTTATGGGGAACGGAAGAACTCAAGTAATATCATTACCCTGAGATAGTGGGGATCACCATCTTCATCTTCGGCAAAACCTTGGTCGGCTTCGACGGCGCCACCCTGGACTGCTTCGGGGCCTTCTCAATCGGCACCGGAGAAGTGGTTTGAGGGCGCTTGGTCGACTGAGCGACGGTTGCGACCCCCTTGCCACGCTCAGTTGCAGGGTCATGGACGAGCTTTGAGCGCCTTTCCGAGCGAGGAGGGGCAACTTCCTCCTCCTCCTCCTCTTCTTCCTCCTCATCAGAATCATCACCGTCATTGTCATCAGCAGCATCCGAATCTCACTCCTCTTGGCTTTCGCCCCCACTTCCTTCCTCCTCCTCAGTCAGCGTCTGGGCTCCATTCGGCATCGAGTATAATTCAGTGGTGGCCTGACAGGCAACAAAACAAAGATCAATCGACCAATTTGCAGCAAAAGCATAATGAGTATAGCAAGACTACAAGTGAAGATAAAGTGGGTGTACCGTGTCCGGAGTATAGGTATGGTCGAGTGGCGGAATTCTCCTGGCTCCTCGAGGGTTGTCCTTATTTCCTGTGACCGCGGCCATCCACCTCTCCAGTGTGGCGTCGTCGACGGCTTCTGGATGGACCCTAGTTTCGTCCTCGGTTCCACAGTACAGCCACATTGGGTGACCCCGGTACTGAAGTGGCTGGATGCGCCGCCTAAGGAAGACCTCCAGAAGATCCATGCCCGTCACTCCTTCCCGAACTAGCTGGACTACACGCTCCATCAGCATTTTTACTTGGGCTTTCTCCTCAGGGAGCACCTTCAGAGAAGAAGGCTTGCTCACTCGGTCCATGGAAAACGGAGGGAGACCACTCGACTGCCCCGGCGTTGACTCGTCTTGGCAGTAGAACCAAGTCGACTGCCATCCTCTGACCGACTCAGGGAGAGTCATGGCCGGAAAAGTTCTCTTGCCCCAAGACCCCCTCACATCTGAATAACCTTAGTCCTATCGTCATCTGGATTCGCTTTTCACTGTCTGTGAGCGACAAGTGAATATGTGCTTAAAGAGACCCCAGTGCGGTCGACAGCCCAGGAAGTTCTCACACATGGACACGAAGGCAGCAAGGTAGGCGATGGAATTTGGGTTGAAATGGTGGAGTTGCGCCCCGAAGAAATTCAAGAAACCACAGAAGAAAACACTCGGAGGCAGGGAAAATCCACGGTCGACGTGAGTAGCTAGAAGAACGCACTCACCCTCCTGCAGCTGCAGTTGCCACTCGTTCCCCGGGAGCCTCGCTGCCCCATGGGGGATCAAGCCCTCGTTGGCCATCTCAGTGAGATCCTTCTTGGTGATGGTCGAGCGGATCCAATCCCCTTGAACCCAACCATGCGGCAGGCGGGACCTTGACGAGGATCCACCCCGACTGGTCGCTCTCCCTTTCGCCTTCCCCGTCGCCGACGCCTTCTTCGCGCGCTCCAAAGCCGCCATCTTCTCCTTCACTAGTGTTGCCGGCGAATCGCACGAGGAGTGGTTGGGCGGAGGCGGGAGCAAGCGCTGCGGGCGGAGGTGGAGAGGACAAAAGGAGAGACAGAGCGGTACTGTTTCGAAAACCCTCGTCCGGCGCATTTTATAAGGACACTTCCGAGTGGATGACAAGTGGGCCCAGACGATCCTATCACATCCCGAAACAGTCGCGCGTGCTTGATACGTGGCAAAAAAGGCGGCGCGAAAATCGAGGCGTCTATGCCCTATCCCGTCCGAGCGACGCGGTCCGCCCCGCTTCGCGCGCTTCCCAAAATTCGGATCCCACAAAATCCGCTAGCAACAGATCAACCTGTCAGACGGAAGATTTCCTGTGATCCGTCGCTCCGAAGTTTGCTAAGTGCAAAAGTTCACTCGACATAAGAAAGGAATGGATCAAGGCGACTGAAAGAAAAGTTGCTACATCAACAAAAAGATTATCGGTCCAAGTTGAGACATGTTCAAAACACAAAAATAGGTCGGAAATGTTAACAACTCCTACCTCACTCAAACCTCGATCCATTCGGGGGCTAATGATGAAGTCATGTACCTAGGGTAGGGTCACAGACCTGTCTCAAGTACCCTCCCCAAAGACATCCTCAGAAGAAACTACCTTCTAGTCGACTAAGATAGATTTCACTCGACGGACTCGAAGGACTCGACCATGAAGACTCACTCGACCACCAGGAGATCAAGAGCCACTCTGCATCCAAACGGTCTGTAATTAAGTAGTCTTTATGACATTTAGGACACTTTATGTAAGGCGTTACCAGTAATGCCCAACCTTAATGTACTTTAAACCCAGCATAACTGAGGGCCGGAGGGGTCCGACAGACACTATATAAGCCACCCCCTCCTCAGTGTAAAGGGTTCGCACCCTTGTAATCCATACATTCATAATCCAGTCGACCGCCTCTGGGCTCCGAGACGTATGGCTATTACTTCCTCCGAGAAGGGCCTGAACTCGTACATCCAGTGTCTTCACAACTGCTCCATAGCTAAGATCTTGCCTCTCCATACCCACCCCCCATTCTACTGTCAGACTTAGAACCACAACAGCGGCACCATCTGCATTAAGCATACATGTTGTACGGAATGGGCATCAGCTCCCTTACTAGGTGACCACGGAGAAACAACCTACCTTGTGACTCGTCAAGTCGTTTATTGACCAGCGCGATGTCCGCATTCGCAACGTCAAGTTGCCGCTTTAGTTCGGCAACTCCATCAGTCCGGCTGTCCACCGGACTATCCGCCACCTGCGTAGGTAGGGCGAGAATTAATACCTGAGATTATGATCCTCGGCACGCTGTCGCTTCCGACAACATCCGAGTCTCAGGGGCTACTATCTATACAGGGCGCACTTTATGTGCAAAACTGTCAAAGGTATGTCATTTTTACGTACCTCAAACCCCGCCAGCAAACTTCTGACGGCATCATGCAACCCTCCCTCGGCGGATGAAATTCTTTCAATCACCGTACTCATCAATGTACGGTGATCTTCTGAGATAGACGCCCTCTCGAGCAGATCCTTTAGCTCCCCCGGCCGTACACCAGTAGGTGCCGAACTCTCCGGCCCCACCGGACTTGGGGAGACCCTCCGCGACGACACTTCAGGGTCGTCCGCCCCGCCTGATGGTGCGGCAGATGGAGGCGTCTCGCTCTCCATCATCTCCGGACGAAGGTCCCCCGAAGATGAGCTCAGCTAAGAAGGACGGAGATCCGAACTACAAGATAACAACTTCGGTTATCCTCAGAAGAAAAAATAGGGATGTATTTTATTACAAAACCCCCTTCTTCTACTTACGGCTCGCTGGAGGGCTGATCCCTTGGGGGATATAGTGCGGCCGGGGTTCCCCTGGCATAGGACCCTCCGGTGAAGATTTCTTCCCCTGCTTTGAGACCTTAGCCTCCGGGTCTTCGGAAGCGGTCCTCTTCACCCCATGGAGGGAGGGATCCTCGATCCCCCCTTTCTCCAAAGCTTCCTTAGTAGAGGCGGTAGTTTCCCTGTTTTCCCCTTCGCCCTCCTCTAAAGGCGCAACCTCCAGCATCTTGACCAACACCGGATCCGGCGCGGTCTCTGGGAGGGGGCCGGACACCGTATTAGTTTTGCTTGTGCTATCCACTCCTGTTCAGAGGACGATTGGTTAAAAGGCAAATCCAAGAATATGCAAACAAACGGTATGTTCGGACACATGGCTACTTACTTGGGCATCCGAGCGATTGCAGCTTAGGCCGGCGTCCTCGGTCAATTCCGGACACACTTCTTGTGATCCGAAGAACAATTTGTACATCTCCATGGGTGTCGTACCCATGAAGTGTTGGAGAGCTCGTGGCCCCTCTGGATTGAATTCCCACAGGCGGAGGGGGCGACGTTTGCAGGGCAGAAGACGCCGAATCAGCATAACCTGCATCACTATGACCAGATTGATCTCCCTCTCTTGGAGGTCTCGAATCCGGCCCTGCAATAAGGGTACGTCCTTTGACGGCCCCCAGTTAAGCCCTTTGTTGACCCATGACATCAGCCGTTGTGGAGGGCCCGAGCGAAAGATGGGTGGCGGCTTTTGCCTGCTGCCCCTGGGAGCGGTAATATAGAACCACTCCTGTTGCCTCAAGCCGAACTCCTCTGAAAAGAGCCCTCGGGCCATGGAGCATCAGCCCTCTTGCTTATGACCGCCCCGCCGCACTCTACTTGATGCCCCTCAATTATCTTCGGCTCCACGTTGAAGGTTTTGAGCCACAAACCAAAGTGAGGGGTAGTGCGGAGGAAGGCCCCGCAGACGACAATGAACGATGAGATATGGAGGATGGACTCCGGAGCCAGGTCATGGAATTCCAGCCCATAGTAAAACATGAGCCCTCTCACAAAAGGATCCATCGGGAAGCCTAAACCCCGACGGAGGTGGGACACGAACATGACGCTCTCGCCGGGCTCGGGAGTAGGAATGAGTTGCCCTTTAGCAGGCAACCTATGCTAAATCTCGCAGTCGTACAGCTTCTCTCGATTTAGCACGTCCTCTTCCGTGACTGAGGAGGGCATCCACCGGCCCTATAGGTCGGAGCCGGACATTGTTGAAGGTCCGAGGCGCTCGAATCTAGAGCTCTGGGTGTTGGAACTCGGGGCGAGGGGCGGATCCGATTGAGGATTGAAGAAAAGAAACGGGCTTGGTCTCATTATAAAGAGGGAGAATACCAAGAGCCGTCCCCGTAACCGTTTGAAACTCGCCTCCTATGGAGGAGGCGTGGCAACGGGCACGGTTGGGTTACCCACATCCGTATTGATGGGAATCCCGGAATAAGGGGAACACGATCTCTGCTTCGACAAGACGTGCCAAGGAAACCGCTTCGCTAAACGCGTTGAGGTGGTATAATAAAAACGATTCAAGTAAAGGCTTGGTAGTGGTATGACGTCACGCCACAAAATACGTCAGCAGATTGAGCTTGTATACATATTATTCTCTCTACGGTGGTATGTGGAATTTATTTTGCATAGCCGGACACTATCCTGGTGTTCACAATCTTCTATGAATTATTCGGAGGAGGAACCCGCCTTGCAATGCCGAAGACAATATGCGCGCCAGACTCGTCGTCATTGAAGCCTGGTTCAGGGGCTACTGAGGGAGTCCTGGACTAGGTGTGTCCGGATAGCCGGACTATCATCATCGGTCGGACTCCAAGACTATGAAGATACAAGATTGAAGACTTCGTCCCGTGTCCGGATGGGACTTTCCTTGGCGTGGAAGGCAAGCTTGGCAATACGGATATGTAGATCTCCTACCATTGTAACCGACTCTGTGTAACCCTAGCCCTCTCCGGTATCTATATAAATCAGAGGGTTTTAGTCCGTAGGACGAACAACCATTACAACAATCATACCATAGGCTAGCTTCTAGGGTTTAGCCTCCTTGATCTCGTGGTAGATCCACTCTTGTACTACCCATATCATCAATATCAATCAAGCAGGAGTAGGGTTTTACCTCCATCGAGAGGGCCCGAACCTGGGTAAAAACATCGTGTCCCTTGTCTCCTGTTACCATCCGCCTAGACGCATAGTTCGGGACCCCCTACCCAAGATCCGCCGGTTTTGACACCGACAACTATTCTTTCATCTCTAGCATTGAACCTATGAAGGTTGAAGAAGCATTGGAAGATCCAGATTGGATAAATGCTATGCATGAAGAGCTACACAACTTTGAGAGAAACCAAGTTTGGACATTGGTTGAGAAGCCCGACAACAACCACAACATCATCGGTACCAAATGGGTGTTTCGCAACAAGCAAGATGAAGATGGATAAGTAGTTCGCAACAAAGCACGTCTCATCGCCCAAGGCTACACACAAGTCGAAGATATGGACTATGGTGAGACTTACGCTCCTGTTGCTAGACTTGAGTCCATTCGCATTTTACTTGCCTATGCTAATCATCATGATATCACCTTGTACCAAATGGACATTAGAAGTGCTTTTCTAAATGGTGAAATAGAGGAGGAAGTTTATGTTAAGCAACCTCCCGGCTTTGTCAATCCTAAGAAACCCAATCATGTTTACAAACTTAACAAAACTCTTTATGGTCTTAAACAAGCTCCTAGAGCATGGTATAAATGCTTGACCAAGTTCCTTATTGAAAAAGGCTTTGAAATTGGGAAAATTGATTCTACTCTTTTTACTAAAAGGGTTAATGGAGAACTATTTGTGTGCCAAATATATGTTGATGATATTATATTTGGTTCAACTAACCCTCATTTTAGTGAAAAGTTTGGGAAGCTAATGTCGGAGAAGTTTGAGATGTCTATGATGAGTGAACTCAAATTCTTTCTTGGGTTGCAAATCAAGAAAACTAAGGAGGGTACTTTTGTTTCTCAAACAAAGTACACCAAGGACTTATTCAAGAAGTTCAATATGCAAGAATGCAAAGGTATGTCTACACCCATGCCTACTAGTGGACATCTTGACTTGACCAAAGATGGTGAACCGGTTGATCAAAAGGTTTATTGCTCTATGATTGGTTCATTGTTATATCTATGTGCTTCACGTCCCGATATCATGCTAAGTGTGTGCATGTGTGCACGATGTCAAGCTGCTCCTAAAGAATGTCATCTTAAGGCCGTGAAAAGGATAGTGAGATACTTAATCCATACACCAAATTTTTGAAGGAAATATGCCCTAGAGGCAATAATAAAGTTATTATTTATTTCCTTATTTCCTGATAAATGTTTATTATTCATGCTAGAATTGTATTAACCGGAAACATAATACATGTGTGAATACATAGACAAACAGAGTGTCACTAGTATGCCTCTACTAGACTAGCTTGTTAATCAAAGATGGTTAAGTTTCCTAACCATAGACAAAGGAGTTGTCATTTGATTAACAAGGTCACATCACTAGTTGAATGATCTGATTGACATGACCCATTCCATTAGCTTAGCACCCGATCGTTTAGTATGTTGCTATTGCTTTTATCCATGACTTATACATGTTCCTATAACTTTGAGATTATGCAACTCCGTGCTACGGAGGAACACTTTGGGTACTACCAAACGTCACAACGTGAATCGGGTTATTATAAAGGAGTACTACAGTATCTCCAAAGGCAGATGTTGGGTTGGCGATTTGAGATTAGGATTTGTCACTCCGATTGTCGGAGAGGTATCTCTGGCCCTCTCGGTAATGCACATCACTTAAGCCTTGCAAGCATTACAACTAATGAGTTAGTTGTGAGATGATGTATTACGAGCGAGTAAAGAGACTTGCCGTAACGAGATTGAACTAGGTATTGATACCGACAATCGAATCTCGGCAAGTAACATACCGATGACAAAGGGAACAACGTATGTTGTTATGCGGTCCGACCGATAAAGATCTTCGTAGAATATGTAGGAACCAATATGGGCATCCAGGTCCCGCTTATTGGTTATTGACCGTAGACGTGTCTCGATCATGTCTACATTGTTCTCGAACCGTAGGGTCCGCACGCTTAAGGTTTCGATGATGGTTATATTATGAGTTTGTGTATTTTGATGTACCGAAGGAGTTCGGAGTCCCGGATATGATCACGGACACGACGAGGAGTCTCGGAATGGTCGGGACATAAAGATTGATATATTGGACGGCTATATTCGGACATCGGAATGGTTCTGAGTGGTTTCGGATAATACCGGAGTGCCGGAGGGTTTACCGGAACCCCCCGGGGAAGTAATGGGCCTTAATGGGCCACGAGGGGAGAGAGAGGGCTGCGCTAGGAGGTGGCACGCGCCCCCCCTCGCCCCTGAGGAGTCCAAATTGGACAAGGAGGGGGGGCGCCCCTTTCCCTCTCCCTCTCCCTCTCCTTCCTTCCCCTTCCTCCTTCCTAGTTGGACTAGGAAAGGGAGTCCTACTCCCACTAGGAGGAGGACTCCCCCCCTGGCGTGCCCTCTAGGGCCGGCCGCCCTCCCCTTGCTCCTTTATATACGGGCAGGGGGCACCCTAGAACACACAAGTTGATCCTTGAGATCGCTCTTAGCAGTGTCGGTGCCCCCTCCACCATATTCCACCTCGGTAATATCGTGAGCGGTGCTTAGGCAAAGCCTGCGTCGGTAGAACATCAAGATCGTCCACCACGCCGTCGTCCGACGGAACTCTCTCCCTAGAGCTTTGCTGGATCGGAGCCCGAGGAGCGTCACCGAGCTGTACGTGTGTCAAGAACTCGGAGGCGCCGGAGTAACGGCGCTGGGATCGGTTGGATCGCGAGGAGAACGTACGACTACTTCCTCTATGTTGTGATCGCTTCCGCTTTGGTCTACAAGGGTATGTAGACAACACTCTCCCCTCTCGTTGCTATGCATCACCATGATCTTGCGTGTGCGTAGGAAATTTTTTGAAATTACTACGTTCCCCAACAATTTTGGCATTTGGTATCCTAAGAGGGCCTCGTTCGATCTTGTTGGCTACTTCGACTCGGACTATGCCGGAGACAAGGTTGATAGAAAGTCCACCTCGGGTACTTGTCAATTTCTTGGTAGATCTCTTGTGTCTTGGTCCTCCAAGAAACAAAACTCGGTATCCTTATCCACCGCCGAAGCGGAATACATTGTCGCTGGTTCATGTTGTGCTCAATTACTTTGGATGACCCAAACTCTTAAAGATTATGGGATATATGTGAAACATGTTCCATTCCTTTGTGACAATGAAAGTGCTATCAAAATTAGTCATAATCACGTACAACATTCTCGAACTAAGCATATTGAAGTTCGTCATCATTTCATTCGAGATCATGTTGCTAAGGGTGACATTGATCTTAAGCATGTTCGCACCGAAAAACAATTAGCGGATATATTCACTAAACCTTTTGATGAGAAAGTGTTTTGCAGGTTAAGAGGAGAATTGAACATCATTGATGCTTCTAACTTGGAGTAGAAACTCCATTGGATACATGCAAGACATGAGCTTATGACTAATCCTTGATATTTCTCTTATGATGAAAATCTTATGTCTTGGATATATTTGCATCTTGCATGTTATATAACCCATGTAGGTACTTGGTTGAATCAAATTCCATGAGATTGTAATCTACTCACATCTTGAGCAATCTCTACATCACCAAGTCTCCCCACTATGGTGGTTGAAGACAAGGAAGCAAGGAACTATTCAAACATATCCTTTGACAAATTCTATGATGAGCTTCATGATTGTCATTTTTGGATAAACAAGTGCTCTTCCTTGCAAGAACTAACCCATGTAGGTAGATGGACTCAAATTCCAAGTGGTGCTCCCAACTCTTGATGAGCTATGTCAACCTTGAGCAACCCACACAAGTTCAACTACAAGGACAACACCACCAACCAAGGTATGTTATTCCATCTTAGAGAAGCTTTACTCCAAGTCATGAGCTAAAGCAACTCGACAAGATGTGAACACATCAAGATGCTTAAATGAAAAATGGCAACCCCATTTTGAGCTTAAACAATGAGTATGACCTATGATCAAGTGATCTCACTTGACTCCTAAGTCAATATACTCTAACATAGGTGACTTTGTCGCCGACCATCTCTAGATGAAGTTCTCTTGTGTTCTTTTCTGTGTTTTTGCATTTGTCTCATGCATATTTGTTTTCCCTTTCAAAAAAAACTTCATCTAGATTTCTTTCTGTTTGCTCTGCATTTTCTGCATCCAATTCATTGCATATCATTCAGTAAATTCCTTGCAAATCTTTGTGAGATCTTACTAGTCTAGTGAGCTGAGGTGACAAGTGTTTTCTCTGCGGTGAACTCGGTTACACCGATTTGTTGTTTCCGGTCCAACCGAATCCTTTCGGTACAACCGAAGCATACCACTCGGTGCCACCGATTTCACAACAGGAAAAACAGTTTGCTACTTATTCTGTGTTTCTTTTGATCCAGCTCCACTCAATAAATTTGTCCTCTACAAGCATCACAGTTTTATAAATGCTTTGTGCTATGACTCAAGGATCAAACCCTTCTTGGAAATTGATGTCAAAGGGGGAGAGAGAGATCACATCAAACCTTATCACTTAGAGAGATCACATCAGAGAGAAAGAGATCTCCAGGGGGAGAGAATACTCAAGTAGAAAGTATTTCTCAAGGATCCCAGATGCTTGGTGTTCAAGAGGAGAGATGCCACATGTCTTCTTAAGGGGAAAGACATGTTCATATGTGCTTATTTTCATTAGCTTGCATTAGCTCTGTTCATTTATATCTTTCAGCTCTGATTTTCTATTCCCTATCTTCTCCCAGTATCCCATGCTAGATTCAGGGGGAGCAAGACATCTAAGGGAAAGAAATCATTTAAATTAATTGCATATCTTTACTCTTCGGGACATGTCTAATCCAATGTGGTACTTAGTACTCACTCTCTACATGTCATCCCAGTCTTGGTACTCTTGTGGTTTCTTCTGTTTGCTCTGGCTAGTAGATGTACCTGTGTTATCTAACCTTGTTTATGCAGGCTCATTCCATCTAAGCCAACTCAAGACTACAAGGTAAGTATATCCATCACAATCATGTGTACGAGGAATTCTTGCTGATGTACATACTGTTTGCAAGAAGGACTCATGGGCATGAAGGTATTTTCTTTAATATTCTTTGCTCTGATGCATATGGCTAAGATACATGTAACACATTGCCTGCTCTATCATGGTTATGCTCTCACATGACTCTATATTCCGTATTCACATGATTGCATACATGTAGGGGGAGTCTATGCTTGTTACATGTCTTTCCAAAGCTTTACTTGCTATTCTTTATATCTTTATCTAAAGCTTTAATGTATGTTTTCATCAATTACCAAAAAGGGGGAGATTGAAAGCACAAGTGCTCCCTAGGTGGTTTTGGTAATTAATGTCAACATATCTCTTGTTGGACTAACACTTTTATCTAGTATGTTTCAGATAAGTTCAACAATGGAGTGGAATGGACTAAAAGATGTGGGAACTCCTTCTAGATGCTAAGGACAAAGGATTGGCTCAAGCTTCAAGCTCAAGACTCTTCATTTTACATTTTAGTGATCCAAGATCACATTGAGTCTATAGGAAAAGCCAATACTATCGAGAAGGGATGAGGTGTTGCTTAATGAGTTTCTTGCTCCACATTGCTTAGTGATATGCTCCAAAACCCTCAACTACTTTCCCACTTCCACACATCTGG